>VYZW01053400.1:7462-36983 GCA_013401315.1 Balaeniceps rex
GTAGATGTCAAAACTCAAGCTAAAGTGCCCCAAAAACTAAAATTAAAACTCTACAGGTTTTCAGATAGTTGTTCAGGTGACACTGTGATTTTTGGACCACCCTGAAAATAAATCCACAGTTATACGGTCCAAACTATTTCAAAGATGTTGCCAGGCTAAGCTGTCTTCAACACAGCACTTTCTGGAGAGCACAGTCCATTTATAAACATTTTAAAAAACAACAGGTAGGAGTTCTTTTGTCTAGTGAGCATTCTAAAGTACAAAAAATAAATACATATTCAAACTGTCCAAACTAGCAAACACTTCAGTTTGTATCTTTTTAACCAATCCAACACCTGATTAAAAAAAAAAAATTTGCTTCTCTCCCATGTCATCACAAGCAGCAGCAAGTAATCCTTCCTCATGTGCCTAACCCACACAACAGAAATGGATGAAACGTGTATTCACCAGAAAAGGTTCAAAGGATCTGTCTTCATAAATACAGCCAAAGCCTACAGAAAGAGGTTGAAGTGATACAGGCAGCCATGGTTACACATTGAAGTAACAGCTTTGGGGCTTTTTCCTCCTCTTTTATAAACTAACATGCTTCCAGCATTCCCAGTGGTTTTGAGGAATATAATTGCATACTATTACTTAAGAACTATGTGATTACTGTGCTACTGTCTTCTGCATAACCCAGCCTGTAATAAAAGTGATAAGAATAGCATTTATTATTTTTGAAATGGTTTTTGCAATGCATCCACACTGATGTGGTTTAAAATATCTGACTAAACTCAAGATACTTTACATAGAGGTTTTATTTTCTTCTAACAGTACTGCACACCATGCAAACTCCCTTCTGTGTGCAAAGATACTGCCTGAAAGTTCACCTAACTGGGTCACTCGGCTCTTGAGCGAGACTTTCAAAGCCTGAGGAAGAAATGTCCTATAGCATCTCTATAAGCAAGACGTAGTCAACGCAAAGAAAAGTCACAGAAGAAAAAGCATACCAAGCTGCACAAATAGAAAGTGACAAGTATAGTTAAGCCTCTACAGTTACCATGGAATGTAACTGCAATAAGAACTAGAAAAGTCAAGCAATTCAGTCCCAGCTATTAAAGGCAACCAAGCTATGTCCCTTTCGTAAGTGTATCAATTGCTACACAAAATCTGATTTTTAAATTCAGGAAAAAAATAAATGAATGAACAGAGAATTTAAAGTTTCAACTTCTGTCTTCCTCAGACCTACCTAAAGCACTCAGAACTTTTCTAGAAAACAAGCTTGGTGATATTTTATTTGAGAGTATCTGTAGACAATCATTTTCTCAATCCAAAAATACTGCCAGTATCTAATCCTAAAACACTGTCAAGATGCAGACTTGGTTTCAGTTTTCTGGAAATCCCCTGCTCCTCAGATCTCTGAACTCAATCCCCCAGACTAGTCTTCTCTAAATCAATGACTGTCCTTATTTATTCAGTGAGATTGGCCCTCTTTAGCAAAAAAGCTTTAATAGTGAAAGGCTACCCCTACCCCAAACACCAAAGTTTCAGGGCTTCACAGATATGTCCGCACATCAAATCCAAAAGCAAGTGTCACTCGTTGCAAGGACATATTCCAAGCAGTACAAGAAAGTACTGGGTTTATACTATGCACATTTATGGAGAGGAAGCAAGAGAGAAAATTCCCATCAAGAGTTTGCCCCGAGAGCTACAGAAATCTGGGCTTAAGCCAAGCGTCTCTTCTGTTTATATATTCTACTTATGTAATGCAACAAGTTAAAAGGAACACAGATTTTTTTGAAATATATCAACATGCAACTTAACTCACAAGGCAAACAATTCCCATTAAACAGTTACAACATGCTGTTACAAACAAAAATATAAAGTAACTATAGATTAACACATGGTTCTCCTAAAAGGGGACAATGAAAAAAGGGCTGCTGTTGTTACAAGATTGAGATGTGGGCTGCTCTACACTGCTGTTTACACTAAACAAAAAGAGAATGAAAATCCCATTCTACATTTAATTTCATATTGAATGTCTTCTACGTAAACTCCAACAAAGCCACATTAATGCCTGAAGGCAAAGACTACTTTTTTTCCAGAGCTCTCCTCCGAATAGAAACTTATTAGTATAAGTAAGCATGTAACAAGCATGTACTACCTATACATACAACATACAGCTCACACTTGTATATAACATACTTAACACAATATACAAATACTAACATGTAATCACTGCCAATCAAAGAATTTTTTTCCAGTACATAATTCTGTTTTCCGACAGTTTGGATCAGTATGAGGTCAAACCAAACAAGCTAACTTTCTGGATTTCCCAAACTACTTATCTCATGTCATGGCATGCCTTCATTAGACTACAACTTTAAAAAAGAGATAAAACATCTTGCTTGAGGAGACAAGCTGACCGTCTTTCTTCTAACTGCATACAGTTCCACTACCATGCCTTACCTGTTTCACTATCACATCTGTTACTGAGTCAGTTAATGGTTAGCATGGCAATTCATGCTACCAATTCATGGTAGTTTCATTCATCAAGTTTCCTTCATATTTCTCTTTTACTGATATGATGATACAGGTGTTCATACAGACTGCTGTGAAGTCCATTCAGCAACAGCAAACAAGGGACAGAGCTAAGTAACAATTACATATGACAGCTACTACACAGCTGAGACATTACTCTGTCCGCTATAGCTTGGATAGATACAAGTATGCAGTAAGCACATATGTCTCCACATACAGGAAGGCATAAATACCCTCATGTGCAGGAGTAGTTGAGAATTTAGGTTCATGTTATCACATGTTCGCATGCAGGTATAGCACCTGCTATTTTGTGGGACAAGAACAAGTGATTACTTGTCTGCTGCTTTGCTGTTAAAGCACAACTACCTTCAGCAGGCAAATGGGGACGCAAAAGGGCACGCAGAGGTGGTACACTAAAGATCTTAGGAACACACTAATATATTTTTCTAGTGCAGGTTTGTACTGTTCTACCTAGTGACACTGTGTAAAGAATGGATTAGGGGTAGGAAAACAGATATGACCCTTTGTGAGGGTCTGCCCCTTAGATGAGAAATAAGTGTGCCTTTTTTCATGTTGGAAGGAAGGTGCAAGGGCAAGATAAACACAGACTGGATACACCCCCCCCTCACCACTCCTGCCTGCAGGGTTGTCAGGCCTGTCCCCTCTGCAGATTTATGTAACGATGGTGTCCCCCACCGCGGAATATGTACAGTGCCTGTGAAGAGAGATTTCTCTCCACATTTGCCTTGGAAGACTGCATTGCATACAGAGCTGGAACTATAGCTACATGACTGTAGCCATATATACAAGGGTGGATGTCAACCCCAGTATCAGGCAAGTAGCATCTGTGGAAGGTAGCATGCTCCCTGGGGTAGCTGCAGAGCAAAAGTATTCCTATGGACATGTCTCCACCTGTGACGTACAAACAGGTGAGATGTTCATAGGCATATGAGTGCCCTAATGTGGTTACATACAGACATGCATCCCCTCCATGCCAGGTGGGTCCACCTACAAGCAGCAGGACTGAAGAAGCAGGTATCCAACCTGGCATGCGTATGCATTCCTCACACAACCGATTCAAAGGTGGGCTGGCTGCCACCTCAAACCTCAGTGGTCAGGGAAGGGTGGCACAGAAATGCACATTCCCCAGAGGGGGAAAGAAGACAGGTGCGAGCAAGAATTCCCCCCCACACACATGCTCCCACAGTGTGCCACGGGAGAATCAGCTCTGCCTCACCAAATGCGGGGCGGGGAGGGGGGGGAATGGAGGGGGGTGTGCAGCTATCCAGCCATATGGGAGCAAACACCTACCTCATACAGCAAGGCGGAGTGGAGATGAAAAATTAAAGAAAGGATAGGGTCCAAGCAGAGCTGGGAGCGGGCTCGGTTTCCATGCGGGGACGGGCCAAGAGGAGAGCGAACGCCTCATGTTACGGAGGTAGAGTGAAAGGGTAGGGAGTAGGTGTTCTCCTCACAGGGAGGTTGGGGGGCTCTAGGATGCCTGAAGGGGCGGGGGGGGGGGGGGNTGGGAAGGTGGGTCCACCGGCGATTAAATCGATTAAATCGCCGGGGGATCCACCTTCCCCTCCTCCCCGCCCCCTCAGGCAGATACCGGCGCCGGCCGCCCCCTCCTCTCTGCGCCCCCGGTTCCTCGCCTGGCCTCACCTGCCCGCACCGTATCGGAGAGGTCGTGGCTGAGGGCGGCGGCGCTGCGCGGGAACTCCTTCAGCTTCCTGCCGCTCAGGTTGAGCCCCCCGGAGTGCGCCGCCTCCTCCAACGCCCGCTCCAGACCGCGGTTCAGCGGCGCCTGCAAACCCAGCGACCCGCCGCCGCCGCCGCCCACCCCGGCCGTTGCCGCCGCCAGGGCAGCGGCGGGGAAGGGCTGCGACTCTCCTCCCAGCGTCGCCATCTTTCCCCTCGCCCGCCTCGCCGCTGGGGGTACCCGAGAGGGCCGCCGGACCTGCCTCCCTCTCTCTCCCTTCCTCCTCCTCCTCCTCCTCCTCCTCCCGCTCGCTGTGGCGGCGGCGCCACCGCCGTGAGGGAGAGGGGGAGCGGCAGCGCAGGCAGGAGGCGGAGACGAACAGCCCGGGCGAGGCGCGCCCACTGCGCATGCTCCGCCTCACCACCGCCTCCCCCCCCCTCCGACACAGCTCCCGCGGGCGCTGCGTGGGGCGGGGCACTGCGGCGCCACCTAGCGGCGGCGCGCGGGGCGCCCCCCCGGCCTCGCTCTGGTGCTGCTACTGCTGCAAGTGCAACCGCGACAGCAAATGCAACGGCAACCGCATGCAAGTGCAAAAGGAGGGGTGAGGTCTGCCTTGGTTTTTTTGTCACGGCATCCCCACAGCCTTCCCTTTTAAAGGCTAGCACGGGAGGTCTGCCCGTCAGCTGCTCTGGCCCCTTCTCCCAGCATCCACCGAAGTCATTCAGCCACGCTAACTGTGCTGGCAGGCTCAGGGGCTGGGTGTGAAGCAGTTTGTGGTTGGGTGGCGTGAAAACACCGCGCATGCGTGCAGGCAAGCATGCATGTGCTTAGGCAGCAGGCCTTATTTGAAAATTAAAAGCTGCAGTGGCTGTTGCCACTGAAATAGGCCCTGGGGAGCATCTGCCCTGCAGAAGGCTTTTCTGTGACTTGCTTCTCCCGCAGGGGCTGGTTCACACATTGCATGGCCCCTGGGGCCCAGCCTGCCAAAGAGAGACCCTTGAAGGTGTGATTTGTAGTGACAAACCAAGCACAGGAACCATGATCAGTTCAGTTTTCAATGGAATAACCTTTCTGAGGGGGCGAGGGTGTTGGTTTTGGTTTATTTCCCCCTCCCTTTCTGCAGCTTTGCAAAGCTGAGCCCAGGAATGGGAGAGGAGCGAGGCCTCATGTTTCCACAGGCTTTACAGAGTTCAAAGCTAAAAAAGGACTTGGACGTCATCACCCACGACCTGTATTTTACAGGCCGTTACATTTCACTCAGTTACCCTGTGTTGTGATCAATGGCTGACCTTAAACCAAAGCCTTCCCGGCTCCAGGAAGTTCAAGCACTGAGTGCTACAGGGACAAGGAAGACAGAGTTGCCACAAGGAAATAACTCTCAGCTTCTGAAAAACAGGGGAGATCATACCGAGTTTAGCAGTCACGACAAGAAACAGCACTGGTTAAAAGGGAGAAAGGGTGTTAGAGGTAGATCTTTTCACATAACAGCATCATAATATCCATCAACAACTTGTTTTTATAGCTAAGATACACCCTCAGTATCAGCATTTTTCATGGTAGTTTGATATACATTGCATCACTGCAGAAGTGTTGCAGGCAGCACAGCAGCGTTTTTAAAGAGGCTCCCTTACATTAACGAAAGAGCTGTAAGGTTAGATGGGTAGGAGGGGGATTATTTTACTGTACGTACATTTATACTGCACCTAAAATATAGGCCTCTGAGTTTAAACCCCAGTCCAAACTCCCCTCACACGTACAATTGCCAGTGCTTCATGTTTGGTGTGGAGATTTTGGGTTTCAGCATGACAAATTCGGTCTCAGTGTTTGAGAAAATTTTGGGTGCACCAGAGAGCAATTCTTGACACCATTCCTTGGAACAGACCCTAGCCAAAGAGGAAATCAACAGTTACCACATCAACAGTTGTGCCTAGATATCACATTACTTTTGGCAAAGTTTGTTGGTGGGTTTTTAAGATAGTTTTTCCCACAAATTCCCACTAGTCATAGCATGTTTTGGATTTGTCAAAAGGCTTAATTCCAGCTTGTGTGCAATCTTTGCATCGCTGCTGGAAAACATAAAGAAACAAATGAATAGCTACATCTTCTCGGGGATTTAAAGAAAAGTGTTGATGAACAGTAGTTCAGTTGAGTAAACTGAATAAGAGCAAGTGCCAGGCTTCCCCTATAATGGGTGTTTTTTTAAATGCAAGTTTAATGAACTAGGTACTATATTCTTTTACACTTAGAGAAGTCTGAAATATCATAGGTTTTATAACTCAGTAAATGATTTGCACAAGAGATTTTCCTGTGTATTAAATTACTCAACATCATGGAACTTTATTTTGGAGCTAGTAATATAGAACTAAACATTCAGACAACACATCTGCAGAAATCATCTTCCAGCATCAGCTCTTCACAGTCAGGTAGCAGGCCTGTTGTCTGGTGGGGTTTGGTAAGTTTGCTCACCAGTGGAACGCCATGTTCCTTCCTCCCCCAGTTCTGGTAAGACAAAATGATTTCTAGTGCTGATTTTGATAAAAAAAAAAAAGGGTTTTTTTGCTCTTCGTTGTCTTCACACCATACTGCTAATCCCAGGATTTGATTCACAGCATCTTGCATAAGGGAGGCTAGCAGCAATACCTGTCTCAGCCCCATTTGAAGGACAACTCGTCCTCCTTTGCAGGAGGCACCCAAGGTGCCGAGGAGCCATCAGGCTCTGCTGCACACAGGCAGGCACAGTGTGCCCACCTCGGCTGCCCTGTTGGGCTCGCAAGAAGGTCCCCTGGCTGGCAGAAGTAGACAAGTCAGCACATAATTCCCCATCAGGACAGCTAGGACATAGAGAGGCTGGGGCTACCCTGGTACGTGGTCTAGCAGGGGTTAAAGATGTAGGTTCTCCCTTATAGCAATGCAAGGACACGCACCAATAATCAGGAGCAAGTCTGTTTTAAACTGCTTTTTGATCTGAGCGGCTGAGGTGCAATGCGGGCATGACCTGTGCTTATCAGATACTGTGTAGAAACTCCTGGAAGTAGCACTCTGAAGGTTGCTGACGTTATCAAGATTGTGGAGGGGGAAAAAATACAGCACTGAAGCTGTATCGCCTTGACTTTCTCTCTTCTCTGCCTGAGTGCCGTGCCAGATCTAACTGTGTTCCTATAGATACAAAGGATCAGAAATTGAAAACACTACAGAAAAAGAAAAGCTCAATCACAGCAGCACTGGTTTGCTATCCATGCAGATGTATATAAAAGGTCACGCTCCATATATTGACTTTGGTTGGATCACAAAGTGGGTACAGCCTGGCACGGCAGCTAAGCTGAGCTAGTGGCAAGCTGTCATTGAAAGCATCCCTTCCATTCCTTGCCCCCAGCTATGTGATCTTGCCAGTTCCTATGTGACAGTATTTGCACTTGTCTGACTCCTCAATGAGTCCTAGAGCAGCTTAAAAATTAACTCTAGAAGGAAAAGAAAACCGTGGATGCTCTTCAGCAAGCAGACAGAAGCATAGCAGAGGAGAGAAGGAATGCAGAAGGAAGACTCATGGGTGTAGCAGAAGGCAAAGATTGCAGCGGTGACCATTCTGCAAATTGGGTCACACATAATGGCTGTGATAAGAAAAATCCTATCAGGGATGTACCACAGCTGAGGGAAACCATGAGCCTTAGAGTCTCAGAGTAAATTTCTGTGACTTTAAATTGGCAGAAAAGAGGCAAATAACAAGGCCCACGTTGTTTATGAAGACCAGACTTGGGTGAGGGCTTAGGTGCAGGGAGCTGGTGCCTCACAAGGTAGCGTGTGACCTCAGTGTGGAGTACCTGCCCTGTACTAGACACAGGACTTTGGCAGCGTGGAGCAGGAGAGCCTCACTTTACTTCAACGTACAGACATTTACCTCATGCTCCACGCGCTCTAAGACAATCCTGAAGAGGCATTATCATGGAGTAGCTCATACACAGGGTACACCAAGGCTTTCTTCATGTGAATATCCCAGGTGGACAAGCTATCTGGTGCGGAGACAGCAACAACACACAAACACTAAGTCAAATGCCAAGAGGGCATCACTCAACCTGCAAGGCTACCTCCAGTTGGTGCAACACAAAACAGCAGTCACAACTCAGAAAAGCCACGTTATACATCCTTGGTAGCATGACTCCAATGGTAGCAGGACAGAGAAAATTATTAGATGAATCCCAAGAGAAAAAGCATGCAGACTGAAGCTTCAGGTGGCACAGATTAGAAGATGTTCCTTCCAATTAAAGCGCGGACTCCTGAACCTGCTTACACTATGCCTAAGATGAGTGGTTTGTAGCACACACCAGCAGAATGAGTAGCCTACGCAGAGCAGACAATGCGCTGCAGCTTCCTTGCAGCAGAGCTGGTGAAGAGAGTTTGAAGGGTGAGGAAGCTATATCAGGAAATAGCACAGAAAAATCCATCTATATAGCACCTGCCTCACAGAATACTCAGGGAAAAAAAGGGGGGAAAAAAGAAGAGCGCGATTAATTGATAGGAGGTAGGAGATGAGGGGAAGCTTATATATAAAGCAGGAGCTCAGAAGGTAGGTAAGCAGCACGGTCACTGCTCAGAAGACACACAAGGTTCATCCTTGCGTAGATCTGAGCAAGTTCACCACAGAAGCGGTGCAGAATTATTTGCTACAGACAAAGAAGCACTTCTTGGTCCCAGCGACTGACCGTGGCAAGCATTGGGAACTCAGGAAAGCAGCTCCCTTGCTGTGTCCTGAGACCCAGCAGGTGGGCAGGCTCAAAACACACACTGGGTGATTGTTGTTGGGGGTCAACTGTGGCAAGATCGATCCCAAACAGCACCACGTATACTAGACATGTTGGCAAGGTTCACTGTCATGGTAGCGATGCTGCTGTACAGACACAGATGCAGCAGGACAGAAGGTGTGAGAGATCATGACCAAAAGCTCAGCTCTCATCTCAGAGGCCATGAAAATAGACCTAAGGGTAAACTAAAACCGAATGAAACTGTCTTAGTATCCCTGAAACACTTGACCTGACTAAACATTTAAAGGCAACATAGTAACATGCCCATACCTGAAATATTAATTTAGTTCAAAGAGTAGTAGCAGTTGTAAATTGGCAGAGTGTCTTCCAAGTTTCTCGGATGACCTTGAAACATGCAATGTGATAGAGCAGTAAGTACACCCACACTTACCTTGAATCCACTGCTGAAATACAACTTCAACAGAGCTTCAGTGGAAATTCAGGGGACTGTAACCAGGGTGAGAGCCTTGCTCTTGAAACAGGAAGAGCTGGTAGGTTTTTGCACCACAAGTCAATAGAACAAAGACATACCTAAGTTGGGAAAGGAATGTCTTGCAGGAGTTTTCCCTTGTGAAAATTTGAAACAGCATCTGGTAGGGGAAGAAGCCATCAGAGTAAGAAATAACCTGTCTTCTAATAAAAATAGAGAAGACAATTGGTTATTGTCACTAGCAATGAGACAGCATTTACAGAGAGACACTGTTGGCAGTCCCACAATGCTTCCAGTATATGCTGTTGAAATACTACAGTTTATATGGCTGTTGCAAAAAAACCATGCAAACCTGATTTCCTACCCGCAGCAGACTATTAGCGCAGACACATGGAACTGAAACAGAAATACAGAGTCCTCAGTCTGTTGCGAAATCCAGAAATTGCAAGAAGATAGAAGACATCAGCCAAGCAGTTGAACTCTGGTTTCTAGGTGGAGCACACAAGGCAAAGATTTTTTGAGACCTATGTTCATGATTATGGGAAAGACAGCAGGTAAAATGCTTCATATCGCTGTTACAAACAGGAAAAACACTGGGACCAAAGAGAACTACTGCCTGGTAAGCAGCTGTGACATATATGGATAAAGTAAAGGCCTAAAAGCCAAAAGCAGCAGTGGAAATGGAAGAGCAGCTCTACCTGAATGCAAGCCCAAATGTTTTCCCTGCAAACCACACAAACCACCTCTCTGGTATAAACAAGTTCTTGAGACACCTGGGAACTCAGTAAGAGCTGTGAACCACCACCAGCCTGGTGGTTGCAAACCACTCACCTGACTTGAGTCAGATAACTAATTTTAGTTGACCAGCACTGTGTTTATGCTTTTTCCCCCTCAGTCCAACTATGTTGCTGACACAAGTTGACTAGCAGCAATAAGTGTGAAGGTAAGATTACAAAGAGGGTGTTCGGATACCTGCCACTCGGGGCAAAAAGCATACATGTGATTCCTGAATGTGGAATTGTATCCAAGAACATGTTAATAGCCAGACATAATGCTTTGATTACGCACAGAAATATGGATCCCTGCAACCACCAGCACCTCCTTACCCAGAAGGTATTTCACCCCAAGGGGTATCTTTGCTTTCCAACATGCGTCCAGGCCCACCGAAGCAAGGGTTATTTGCAATAACAGCACCAGCAGAATAAGGCTTTTACTAGCAAAGAGTAACCTCCTGCTTGGATGTCCTGACAACCCCCAAACATCAGCAAGGATGCCAATGTACAACATTTTGTTGAAGAGCAAGTCATGTTGACCCTCAATTTTAATCACTTAGTTTCAACCACTTTTCATGGAAGTGAAGCTGTATGTGTTATAGGTAGACAGGTTTTGGCCCATTGGGGAACGCTGCCTTGGTACACAGCCAAGGGAAGTGCTGGACTAGGAAAGGTATACCCAGTATACTCTGTATTTCAAGAACTGTGGGCTGTATGGCATACAAAGAAAATGTGTGTCTTAGAGTAGCCTTCAATTCTCTTCTAATTCATACATGATGCTAGAGTAGCTGATAGTGTCTTGCAGATCCTGGGCTGCTCAAAAATAACTTAAATCCACTTTTTTCCTTTGTCTGCTATGCCACAAATACTATGGGACAGCTCTTGAAAAAGAGCAGCAAAGAATCAAGATCGAAGTTTACAATTTAACTGCAATTTATGTCCTCACCCCTTCCATAAAGATCAAGGCATTCAGCAATTCATACTAAAGATCCCAACAACACTAATTTTGACATAACTACCAATAAATATAGCACTTGTTGGTTTATTTGAGAGAAAAACAGACTCATCTTGTTTCATCTTAAGCCACTAACACATCTAAAATAACTATAATAACTCTATGCCAATTAAGTTTATAAGCAATATTTTAGAGGTATTTTACTCCCAGTTAGCTACAGAATACACCACTTGGTTTAAAGTAGTCTTTTCTTCTTCCAGCACATAACAAAGCCTCCATCCTGTAAACAGTCGCTTAGCATTAGTTCCCAGCTTGTGAACTGGATCGCTGGAGATGAGCATGGGGTGGGCTGGGATGCAGAGGGTATGCTGAGGGGGGGACCTGAGAAAAGGAGGTGAGAACTGCTCTTCCAGGTGTGGCTTTGCTACTCCACCTGCAGCAGAAAACACTTCCCAGCAGCGCATCGCAGGCTTGCAGCATCTGGAAGGTGAGCAGGATCCTTACACAGCAGACTCCTGCTACCTTCCAGTGAGATCTAGGTCCTGCAATCACAATATGGGGCTGTGAACTTTCCACCACTCCAAAACCTCATGTGCTAGGTACCACTGACCAGGCGCAACTGGAGCTGGGTGGGAGCCACAGGTAGGGCCAGTGCTCAGGTGAGCCCTGCTAGAAAGGTAGCGCTTTTCTCTGCAGCCTCCTTCCAAACCCCATATGTGACTTGTCACTGTCCCTTTCCAAACCACACCATAACATGCGAGCATCTCAGTCTTTGCCAAAGAAGATACTTGTGAGAACCAAAGGAATTGGTTGTTTAGGGCAAGTTCCTCTCATTTTTATTAAAGCAATAAAAATGCTGCAGATCCTCATCAAATGAAGACCTCATTGCACTACACTATGCAAAAATACAGCTACTGGCCGGAATCTCTTGCACTATGAGTATCAAATCATTTTTCATACATACAGGCTTGAACATTTGGCAACAGTGCATACGGTGAAGTAGGAGGCATAATATCAAGGAGCACAACGGGCGTAATAGATTCCTCTTGGGAAGAAATAGTGTTTCTGGTAAGACTGACTGCAAAAGACAGCTCAAAAATTGTTGACATGGGGTAAATCCAGGTTATTGCAGTGTTGGGCAGGCAGCACTCCTCTCTTTATCTCTTCCTCCAGATAAACACTGTTGGACTGGGCAACGCACACCCAGCAGGATAGCTTTCCTTCTTGCTGGCAGGTGGAGTTACAGCCTGCTCTTGGGCATGACAAAATAAAGGCGATCCAGTTATCTGCATAGTTTCATATCCTGCATGTAGTGGAGGCCAGGAAGGTGCCCGGGGATGGGTGGTGCTCTGACCAATTTCTCATGACAAGTTTGGCTCCTAGGAGATGCCGGGAGGTCCTCCCTTGCTGCAGAAGCTGATGGGAGTGGAGGGTGCTCACCTTTACACAGAATTCATCCGTAAGGGCACACATCCTTATATTGAGCATCCATTTAAGGACACCTGCCCGAATGTTGTTTTCTGTTCTCCCCCAGTTTTGTTTGAGCCATCTCCCTCACCTTGTGCCTTCAAGTGCTTTCTTAGAATGAATGCCTCACACTCTATTTTTAACAATAGGAGCTGAACACTGAACTGGCAGAGCTAAGTGAAGCACACGTGGAGAGAAGGGGAAGGAAAAGCAATTTTCCACCCATCCCCCCATCTGTGATCTGTACATCTCTGTTAATATGTAAAACACAGAGCAGCCTGTACAGCCTACATTACATGTAGCAGTTAGAATAGGGCTCTTTTTTCCACGTGTTGCCTATAGCACTGAAAACACTGCTATTACTAAAACACCTAAGCAGTAACGCAGATTACTAATCCTCAGTGGTTCTAATAAATGAAAGAGAAACAACAGAAGTCCCTGAGAAAAACCTTTCAGGGATCTTGCTACCTTCCCTTGAATTCATTTGGGCATATAGATGGCAAGGGTATACCCTTTATCTGTTTCATGGGAGCCTAGGGAGCTGTTTAGAAAGGATGAAAACAGCTAGCAAACGAAGTGAAAGAAATGTTCTTAGTACTCTGAAGAAAATAAAAAGTAAGAAAGAAGGTGCTGGTCAGGGAAAGCATTCAAGTCCTTGCATGACAGATAGGCAGGGGAAAGATTATTTTTACAGAAAAAATGGAAATAGAAATTAGAGATTGTGAACAGCGCTTTACTGATTTTTTTTTCCCCAAAAAACATTCTGCATTCTCCGTGCTTGCAAAGAAGCAATTGATTTTTCCAACATATTAAGCTGGGAAATCGTTAGGGTGATTGCAACCGTAATGCAAATACCTTCTGCTCTGACAAGATTCCCCTCTCTGTAATTACAGTCCACATCAATGAGGCATGTTTCATAAACCGTTTCAGAAGTTTTGTTCTGAAGTCATAAATCATCTTTCTTTGTGCATATACAACACAGCTCAAGCTCACACAAACCAGCAGCAAGCTCCTCACACCTTTGATCTCTGGCCACTTGTCCTTCAGGCCAACAAGTCCTACTGCAGTAGCATCTTGTACGTGACAAGCCACGTGGCTCCACATGTCTCTCAGCAAGCACTGCCCATCAGCGCTGGGGCATGGGGAGCTTTTGGTCCGGTCCCTGAGTGGATTTGGCTTGTATGGTGCAAACCCCTACACGCCTGTAAGACCTCCTTGGACTGCCTTTGTGTGGATGATTATGCCAAGTGTGCCTGATTTCGGTCACTGCAGTTTGTTGAAATTGGGATTCAGGGAGGAGAAAAAATACACAGAAAACTTATAAAATGCCTTTCCCGAGCTGTGCTGGAGGTACTTATTTACATATGCTAGGCACTTATTCACAGCAGCACTGCATCTTTCATTCACAGCATCTCCAAATTGCCTAGTGCCTCACATACATACTGACTTTGATCAAGCCATGGATATTTAACCAGATAAGTGAAGAAGATTGACTTCAAGACAAGCATATATTTAAAGGTTAATTACCAGGTGCGCCTCACATTTGCAACATCTCTGCAATAAAAACTCTGCAAATTGGCTAGCACTCATGTTTTTAACAGAACACCATCCAGTATTAAGTCAAAAGTCTTAATAAACCTAAATACATTACAGTACTTTTATCAGCCAACTATATACATTCCTCGAGCGTGGAATCAGGCTTGCTTTACAGTAACTCATATTCATTAATCTATATTGATGGGTAATAATTATATTTGTAGATGTCAGTTCTTTTGAAGCCCCATGTCATTTTCTGTCATTTTGCCTACAACTGATGTCAGGCTAACAAGCCTATAATTAGTGGCTCGTCACACCCTCTGAATTCTGGCACAGACTCGGTATTTACCAGTCTTCTGGAATTTATTTCTGATTCCAAGCTGTTTTCTGAACATCTTTAATTGCTGATGTGTTGAAAGTTGTGTATGACTCTGCTAGGATGCAAGCACAAATCCTGCTCCATTCTGAATAAAAAAATAATTTTTAAAATATTTCTGCCTGTTCTGCATCACTGATATCAGTTTTGCCTGCTGTTTCCAGTGACGGGCCTAAAATGTCATAATTATTCCTAATAATTGAATGCTTTCATATTATCCTTGGTGTCATTTGCAGATTTTCTTCTGAAATCTTTACTTGCCTATTTTCAACACAAAATAATTTCTTACTTATACAGATTCTTCTTTTTTGTTCACTATAGAAATTATATCTTTTCAACAGCTGATTTCCTTCTGCCACTGAATCATGACTGATGTTTAGTCCCTCCTTGACAAAGGGGGAAATTTGACATTTTTCCATCTAAATAAACTTCTCCAGAACAAACTCCCATATTTATTTTCATTTTTCTACCTATATTTTACCTCCCATACACTTTTCTCTCAATTTACCCCTGCTTCAGGAATTTAATTTTCAGGATAACCAATACACATACACTATTGGTAGCCAGTGTGCGGTGCTTGCCCATATTGAATGTAATCAGATCACGACCATTGGCCCTGAGGCAACCGAAGCTTTCCAGTGTAGCCATTAATTCTTTTTTATGAACAGAAACTGTAACAAAAAGCCTGAGCCAACAGCTAAATTAAAGTCACAGAGATTATATTAACTCCAGAAGTTCCTACCTTTAGAATATCTGATTTTGCAACAAAAAACCACGTTCTTCTAAAATAATGTTTAGGGGAGGAGGTAGGAGAGCAGAGAAATTGTTTCTCTATTTTTCATTTTTTAAAAACCCTGAAAATACTGATTCCCTGCCCCCTGATTTTGCCTTCACCAGGAAGGGTCAGCACCAGGGCTGGAGGTGACTGGCTCTCCAAGAGGCAGAGGTCTGTAGGACATCGCAGAGTGTTTGGCAGGCAGTTGTCTTCTCAGTGGCTGTGTCCTACAGAGGACAGGCGAGAGTCAAAACTATCTGCAGATACAAAGTCTATGGCCACTCTCATGGATTCCCCCTGGGCTTTGCAGGGGATCGCATGTGAGTGTCCACACATTTTCCTCCCCAACCTTTCTTAAATTTGACCTCTTCTGCTCCCAGCCCTCCCAGCCTTATCTCTTCCCATTCCTGGCTCCTTGTCCAGTCCCAGCCTCCTACATTCTCTCATCCAGCCCAAATCTCCCCTCATTTCCCCATTCTCCCCTTCCTCTATCCTTGTCCAAAATTGCTCACACATCTCCAAGCTCTAGCTCCTAACTTTCCTATATTTAAACAAAACAACTTCTTCCTCCTCACTACCACCAACCAGAAAAAGAGGAATATTGAGAAGCCAGGAAAAATAGGACCAAAGGCCATGGTAGCCCAGAGTTGCAATTCCACAGTCCGGAAGGAATGGTGTCCAGATCAGACAGACTCTCCAAAGTATTTAGCTGACAGCTGCAGCAGAGATCTACAAAGCATGTGCTAACTGCATTTTTTCCCCTAAAAGGTCTATAACTCGGCCATATTTGGGCTCATTTTTCTGGAGATACAAAATATACAAAAGTCATCTACGGTTAAGTTTCATGTCCCTCCTATAAAGCATGGGGGCCAACTAGAGCTCCCAAATGAAAGACAGAAATTAACATCTTCAAAACAATACATATTTTCTAGCCCCATTCTTGGAAGGACTGAACTGTTTTATTTATGAACTTAAATTTCAGCTGAATGAGCAGATGCCCAGAAGGGACCATTTCATTCCCAATTGTTACCATTTGGCAAAATTATAAGCAAAAGAGAACAGGAGCTCATCATGGAAAGCATTGGACAAACAACAATAGACAGTGCCACTATTAATACAAATCTTTTTATTTTTAGATTTCCTATAAAATCTTTATTAAATATGCAAAGGATTTGTTTTACCTCTATTTTCCATTGCATTTACATGAGACTTTTGACTGAACGGTCTGTGGAATCAATGAGAGCTAATAGCACCAATAAATTGCAAAACAACTGCTGAAATTAATACAAGCTGAGGAGGCAGCTTTATAATAACAGAGAGGATGGTATGAAATGGGACTTAGTGATTAAAAAATATTTAAAGAGAAGATAAAATGCACCAGAAAGCTAAGGGAAGTAAAACCTCAATACCTTTTAGTTGAGTTTAAATATCACTCCCCACTATGGTAACTAAGAATCTATTTTAATGCATATAAGAAAATGAATAACAATGAAAATACCATAAGGGTATGAACAAAAAGAGTAAATGGGGAATAGGGAATAAGAAAAACTTGTAGAAATTATCAACTTGGGACAAAGCATTGTACCCTAAGATTTATATTAAAGTAATTACACAGAGGGACAGAAATCCAGCAGCGAGAAGAAAAGAAGGGATGGGAAGTTCTCTTTCTGTGTTCCAGTAATCACTAAATAATAAGAGCATTAAGTCGCAGCAGATGTGCACCAATACAGCTCTCTTATGTTCTCAAGTGCATCGGAGCTGGGG
The DNA here is from genome assembly GCA_013401315.1 of Balaeniceps rex. NCBI lineage: Eukaryota > Metazoa > Chordata > Aves > Pelecaniformes > Balaenicipitidae > Balaeniceps > Balaeniceps rex. The sequence goes on from VYZW01053400.1 coordinate 24,557, forward strand.
TCCTTCAGCCAACCGAGAATTGCACCAGTCATGGCCAAGTGCAGACCTGGCCCCATTTTGTGCAAGCTGAGCACAACTGGCTCTTTTTTTCCAGTTGCAGATCCCCTCTTTCCCAAACCCTAAATAACAGCAGTAACAAAAAACTCACACAATGTCACTGGTTCTTCTGTCTGTCTCTTTGGAAACACTTTTTACTTCTTTTAAACCTTTTCTCCTCTTAGAAGCTCAGTTATTCTTCCAGAAGAGCAAAGGTACTTTCAGCAGATTCTTTCAGTGTGAAAATCTGACAGTGAGCTATTGAACAAGTTTTTTTTATCTGAAAATGGCTGGATAAACTCCTGGAAGAGAAATGCACCAAAAGCTAGAAAATATATATTTGTAATATTTATTTAAAAAGGTTATTATGCATGTAATATAGAAAACCTTCCCTTTCAGGAAGTCTAGGAGTTGGAAATAGCCAGAAGATTACTGACAAGAAATAACATTTATGCTTGCCCAGCAGCAAACAGTGAGCATCCTGATTCAGCCTTGTTGTTGCATTTCCAAAGCACCTTGGTCTCATAAGCAAGGAATCGTAAAGGTTACAGGGATATTTGCCAGTGTGCACAGTAATATTTCCACTATGCTTTACTGGGGATTGAAGTAAAGGTTGCTTCTGCTGTTTCGGGTTGTTGTTGTTGTTGTTGTTGTTCTCTAACACCATATCAAACAGGGCTCTCTGTTTCCTCTCATCATCTGAACCATCAATGAACATAGATCTAGACTGGCTATTCAAAAGTATCAGATTCCATGCATGTTATTGTGCCTCCCTTGTCAAATTACTTCCTATATGAAATGCAAATCCAGGGCTAGAGCTGAAGCATCTTTTCAGGCAGCCACAATCTCAAGAATACTTACCAGGTTACTCTTGTCCTGATTTTACATACTATATTTATCTACCTTAGGAATTTAGCTGTTATTTTCCTTTACCCCACACCATAATATTTGAGTTCTTGACAGCAACCCAGTGAGGCTGGGAAGTCTCATTTTATAGATATGAATCTGGAAGAGCAAGACCAAGGTACTGTAATAGGAGGCCTTAAACAGGAATTAGGCAATCATTTCTGTATTTTGTTCCACCTGTCCTGAAATGACTTGTCCAAAGACACAGAATAAGTGGCAGAACCCAGCTCTGGGATGTCCCACCCTAATGACCATCTTCCCTTAAAGCATATGCAGTTGGTGGCATCCTGACACTGCATTTCCATGTAGACTGACAGTGTTCGAGAGTGCTCAGCTTCAGGAATGTTTGGGAAGAAACCTCTTGTTAAAGAGTGTCGATTTGTCAAAACCAAAAACTTTTCCTTGGGAAAGAAAAAAAAAGAGTGTGGCAAGAAGAAAATTTGCAATTCGGACTGCCTCAGAATAGCTGGACCAAAGTGGTTGAATAACTCAGCTTGGAACAACAGTCAGGACTGTACTGGGCTTGAGTCAGAACCCTATCTCCCACACCACCGGTGAGAAGATTCCCGGTATTGATTAGCATCTTACACTGATGTAGGTATGTTCGAAAGTAAATTCTCTCCTTCATGGAAGGAGAAAGCTCTTCCCTGCCCAACTCTACTGCAGCCGCTCAGTAGGATCTGCAAATCCCACTCAAGGATCAAAGTCATTTGGCTTGGGCTGGCTGCTGCCGTAGCCGGGTGATTGCAGGCACCTAAGCTATTCTTAGCACTTCAGCACTTCTATTCAAGGTCAATTCGGTGCATCTGCATTGCACTTATGGCTCTGAGTGCAGTGTAGGCATATGCTGCAAAAGTGGGTCATAGCAAGATGATGAAAGCTAAATCATACAGCAATTATGCTCAGGATCTAATCTGTTGCACTAAGTCTCTCAGTGCCCTTTGACACTTAAAATGAGAATCTTTAAGCACAATTAGGAGGTATTCAAGTATAATAGCAAAGACTGTGCAATACTAGTTCAAAGAAATTTGTGCTTTATATAGTCCCAGAGCAATTATTTTTAGGTAAAACTTTAGGAAACCATCCAATCTACAGCTATTAGCAAAGGGCAAGTGTCTAGTTTGAAAAAAATAGTAATAAATGGGGACAAGTCTGTAGTGATGTCCCGTTTTGCTGAACGTGCCTATAAAGATCAGCCCCCTCGCAGAGCTGCTGCTTACCAGCACTGCAAGACTTCGCCTGGTATCAGGTGGTGCTCTTCCACTACCTGGCTACCCCAGCCACACAAGGACGTGATAGTCCACAACATCCCTCCCTGCAATAACAACTCCTTTCTCATTACAATTCCACCTCTGGAGCTCTCAAGGCAGGTAGCATCCCACCTTTTCCCAGCAGTGTGGACATCCATGAGCGGAACGCCTTCTGCAGAAGAGAGAGGTCGGAGAGCAGGACTTTTAACACGGCAGAACTGCAGGACACAGTTTATAGCACACAAGCAGGGAGACGTCTAGAGACAGCAGTTTAGCTCTGAGTCATTGCTGCCAAAACACATGGAAACAATGTTTAATATTTGTATTTCCATAATATTTAATTCCACTGTCTGGGCCTTTTATCAGTAACGTAGATTATGAATCAGATAGAATCAGAACAACAAAAATGTGAGCCTGGATACTGCTAATTTATTGTTAATTTTTAACAGAGACAGCAACATAGCGTTTAATTCCTCAATGAAAATGAGTCAGAACCCATTTGTTTCCAATGAGGCCGTTTAAAAGATCTAATAGAAATCGATGTTCTAACGTTCAGCATCTTGCAAAATCTGGATTATGCCCATGCTTGGTTATAGCTGAATGCATTAGAATTTGAAAATGCTGGCAGAAGTTTGGCAATTTAAAAGCAGTCATCTATCATCCTTTGGATGATTTGATCTATATATTTCTAATAAGTGCTGTTATTGCAAAGTTATGACGTGGGACTAATTAGGCTCTTCTTTACATGTTACTATTGATAAAAATTTCCTTCGAGTACTAGCTGTTAGGTGGTTTGAGAAAAATAGTCAATTTTTGTTTGCCTCCAGTGGAAATATTGGGTAGACGCAAGCAAGAAATAGACAGAGAAAATAATGTCGATGCCGTGGTGGCCAGAATCAACAATATTGCTTTCAGCTCAGAGACCTGGAACATAATTTCCATATTCCTGTCTATACAAAAGATAACAGTGGTTCAAGAACCCTCACTAATAAAGAATACAATTCCTTTATTTTTTGTACAGCAGCCTGTAGGATGGGGAAAGGCCATAAAAAGTTCTTTCTATTATTGCTCAGTACATTTTTTCAAGGTCCAAGGCAGCCATAAACTTGCTTTTTTGATGATCTCCATATTGCATAAAAAAATTAGCTTGAAACTTAAGTTAAAGGCATCCCAGAAGAAATAGTTTCAGTAGTTCACGGATCTTTGAAACCTTAAGTTAAGCAAACATGCAAGGTACATAAAACACCTGCCTGCTAGGATCAGATGCAAGTAGTAAAGAGATTTAAGGAAGGGAATTACAAATTTAAAGAGAACTGAAGGGCTTAGTCATGAAGTAGAAATTTTGGTGAGATTCCACTGCAGTACGATGCGTCTGTGGAAAATTTGCCACACACTACATGAATCAAGTACTGCCAGAAAGGAAAAGAGTAACTGCAAGTCCTTCTGCCTCCCTACATCTCACAGCTGCATGCAGCTTTCTAACTCTTTGTCTTTCTTACACCAGTACCGTATGCCAACCTTGCATGTCTGGGGGTTGGACTAGATGACCTCTAAAGGTCCCTTCCAACCCAAAGCATTCCATCATTCTGTGATCCTATGTCTCCAATGTGCAGCAACAGATTGGTGTTTTATTACCTTTTGAGTGTCATAAAGCAAGTCAGCTGCAAAGAAAGCAGGACGCTTTGCCCTCCACAGAGCTGAGCCTGAGCCGCAGTGCACCTCCTCTTCCTCTGGGGATAAGGGTGCTTAGTGCAGCTCTCAAGACAGGAGCTACAGGATTGAGAAGCAAATAAAACGTTCTTGTGAGGAAGGGTCCAGTCCACCTTCAGCTTTACAGCAACTATTGTAGGGCTCCAGCAATATTAGGGGTGGCTGGCATTTAAATGATGTTTTCCCAAATCATTCCCCCACGTATTCCTCATCTACAGCCTCTCAAGGCTCATTTGATAGTTCATGGGAGGAAGAGCAGTGAAGTTCAACCCTCAGATAGACATACAGCAAAGCTGCAGCCATGCGATGCAATCTGCTCCTGTGTTTAATGCAAGGCACAGCAAGCATCACCAATGCACAGGGGAATTCCAGTTACTTTCCAGCCTTAAAAGCCTGTAATGGTTGCTTTTAGCTGCAAAACTGAAAAAAGCCATTACAGTGACAGAGTGACTTGAAGAGCCGCTCCTTCCAGTGTCAGTGACGGTTTACGCAGTCCTATTTATTTTGCCTTCCCCCCAGAGTTACCTCTGCAGCCATGCAGCGAGCTGCGCAAGAAAATGGACTGAAGTTCATAGTAATCTTTTTTTCCTTTCATTTTTGAGGCAAGGAAGTCAGACTGGGTGTTTGGACTGGAGGAGAAGATAGAAAAAATGCTTTAGGGAAGAACAAAGAGCTAGCAGGCTGGGTAAGAAAGCTGCCACCTGCTTAGCACCTCCACACGCGCCAATGCCATGCGGGAGACAACACTGCTGGCTGGAATACCTTGTAGCTTCCCTGACAGATTCATTTCATCAGCAGAGTTTGGGATTTTTTTCTAATCTGGATTTTTATAACACACTAAAATTTCCAAATACGTAGTTAAAACTGCCTTGGCTTAGCATTATATATACAGGATAGAAAGAAAGAGAGGAACAATCTTTTTTGATTAACAACTAGTTTAATGTTTCTTGGACCAAAGGCATTGACCTGTAGTAAACATGGCTGCATTTATAATTCATAAGCACAGGGAGTGCCAAGTCCCACTATGAGGACAAAGGTAAAATCAATTAGGTGCCTTAGCTGTAAGTTTCCATATGGTACCATGTTTTGTTTAGGTTGTTTTCTGGTAAGTTGATTCTTTATTCTGAATTTTTTTGGTTTGCTGTGTACACTTGTGCCATAAAGAAATTACTTCTGTGTTTCATTTTAACCCCTGGTAACCGACCTGTATTCCCAACCATCACCTCAGATGTATCTAATCCCTAGTTTTCTGTTGGGCTTCAGTTTTCCAAGCAATTTTCAGCTTTTATGTTCAAATAAAAATTACTCTGCTTAGAATAGCTTCAGCTGGCTGAATTTTGGCTAAGGACTGCCTCTGGCTGAACGCTGCCCTGTGAATATTTGCTAGCAGACAGGAGGAAGCATCACCTCCCCTGCAGTAAGGGTGCGCAGACAGCCCTTCTTTTTAAAAAAAAAAAACACACGTGCAGAAAGTAACAAAAGAGAACCAGTTGCTTTGTTTTATTGAAACATTTCTGAACTCAAGGAGGTTTACAATTACATGTGGGATCTACTGCCAGCCCGCGGCTGTAGCTTTCCCCCAGGGACTCACGCCTGCAGCCGGAGCAACCCTGCGGGGGGTGATCAGCGATGCATGGAGGCAGGGCTATACTTCAGCCTCAGGGATCTCCCACCAGAAGATTTCTTGTCAGGCTCCAGGATGTTTCCAGCTCCAAGCACGGAGACCAGTTCCAGCAGCGAGCTGTCCTTCATAGGCAATGCGTTAGCTGGGGAATCAAAGATGGTTCCTTGTAATGTGTTGGCACTGCCAAAAAAGAGGATACTTTTTGCGCTGTGTGTTTGGCATACATAAATACAAATTTCTATATTATAATATTATATATATAAAATTTGTATATAGCATAGCAATAAAAACTCAGAACTGAGAAACTTGAGCAGCAGCTTGATCAAAGAAAAGCTTGAACTTTTCTCAAGCTGCTTTTGAACATGATTTATTCTTTTTTTTATTAAGTCTTTTTTGAACCAGAACTGAAACCAGGACTAAAAAGTCATATCTAGATATTGGTTCAAAGCAGTGGTTCAGTGAAGAATGACATGGTATGACAGATAATTTTGCCTTTTTCTTGCCCTTTGCCCCGCCTCTCTAAAGCCAACCACAAGTTAATTCAACGAGCTGAGATGTACTGATCTGCTTATTAAATCATTATATGCCCGTGTCGAAACAACTTCAGTCACAGCTGAAGCTGAATCAAGGGTTCATACCTAAATTTTGCAGGCTGCTATGGGAACGTATCATCATCTGCTCAACAAACACATAAAAAGTGAGAATGTGCCATGATATTATTATGCCTCTGTCGGATAAAAGGACTATCTAGATGTAGGATACTTAAAGGGCTCAGTTCTCCCTTCACTTCCACTAACTGAACTCCGCTGATCTCCATGAATTTACATTACTATAGATGTAAACTAAACTGGATCTATAATCATTTTAGCAGAGGGGTCTATTGGTTCCAACAGGTTAGGTCCCAGCTCATCCACTGAAAGCCACCTTTCTGGTAGCCTGCATTGCTCATCATTATTTCTTCACCCTCAAAAGCTCCACCATTGAAGTGTGCATGTTTAGAGGCCATGGAAAACATACTCCAGTCTATGAGATACAGTGAAAAATGATGTAAAGAAATGCCGGATCATAAATGATAAAGCTAATTATTGTCCAACCTCCTTCTTTTAAATCCCAGTGCTTTTGGCTGTTTTACTTAGAGACTGGCTTATTTTGTACTAAAATTTTCCTGAAGTTCACTCATCAGGACCTCCCTTTTTTCTTCTACTGTTAGCTGCATATGGGCTAAAGCTCAAGAATTTGGGTCTTTATTTACATTCGTTAAGTGGCAAAACAGCACAGATCTAATCTTGTCTAATCTTAGCTCAGTACAAATTAAGATTTCCTTGTTGAAAACCCCTAAATTTTGCAAGCTATTGCAGAAACATATTCTCATCTGCTTGGCAAACACGCAGAAAGTGAAGATTGGGCCATTGCTGGAGAATAGGAGCAGAACGCAAAGGTTGGGCTCCTTCATATTGATAGCATCATTACGTATCCACCACGTGACAGATCCAGAGGAGACACGGATGTCTAAAACTGGCCTTTGGCTGAATTTGTCACCCAAAGCCAGAGAGGCAATGTTGGAAACAACTGGTCAGTGACCACTCATCCTGGGAGGAAACCAGCCTACAGGGGCTGTCTGCAATTTCAAAACTGCCTTGGCTGACTGAAGCGTTGTTGCATCAGTAGGTGAGCAGCAGCAGCACATTTTGGCCGTGCTGAACACGTGCTGGAGAGCACCCACCATCCTGGAGCAGGGGCTTCCCCCAAGCCTCGTGAGCAGCTGGGGCTGGAAGTCCTCCTTGCACCATTGCTGGCATGAACTTGTGGGGTGGCCTTCCACACTAAACATAATGGAGATGACGCTTTCTTTAAAACCTGTCTAAGTATTTCAGGTCCCTGATTGAACCGGACCCTGAGTGACCACTCTTCTCATTGCACTTGCTCCCCACTTTCTCTGCCTGGTGCATACGCCAGGTGGATGTACCGCCCATCAGATTGTTCCCTAACATAATTCAGCCAAAATTAGCTGCATTAGCTTAAAAAATATCATAAATAGGCTTTTCCTATTGAAGCCTGACACACGTAACCTGAAAGGGGATTGGGAGTGAATAAACAAGCAACCAAGCTATCTGTTCAGTGATGGCAGGGGCATGGCAGAGACACAGCAGCAGCCAGAAGTCTCTGTTTATGCTGAAAGCAAAGCAGAAGCTTTTGGTGGGTCTTTGTTGCAAGACCAGGCCCACATCTACCTCTGTGCCTTGGAGTGTGTGAAAGACTGGGGACAAATCAATGTCACCTGATTTGACAGCTTCATGGAGAGATGTCTATATCTGAAGTGGCACCTCTATAAGCAAGGAAGAAAATAAGGTACTTCTAAGACACAGATGATCTCATTTTATATGCTGCCATCTGCTTCACCCCAATTCTCTCTCTCTCTAGCTTTCACCATCCCTTTAGCTCTGCCTAGCAAGGTAGTGAAGCCGTGAAAAGCCCTGAAGACCACTAGAAAGGTCCAAGTATTTATTGATAGCTTCCAGTGCCACCTACCCCACCGCACCATTCTTGTTGTCCTACATCCCTTCACCCTTTGCAGTTTTTTATCTTGCCAGATTTTGACCCTTCTGCAGCTGCTGATGTCTAGTGAGGGCCAGTTGTGTTTTGAGCAGTTGCTGACAACCTGTTTTTCATCTTGTGAGGGTGTCTTTTGTCACGCCCTTCCCAGATTATGACACCCCACCTTATATTTATATTGCCTATCTTGAGCAGTGTATTGGTTGAAATGGCAAGAAAAGCTCTTGCCTTTGCCTGTTAAGCCCACCACATCTATTGAGGGTCACTTGTAAATGAGAAATGAGAGATGAGAAGGGTTTGGTGCTCTCTGAAGACCAAGGTACTGCCAGGCTGTTCCTAAAGTGGCCTGGAAAAATGCATGTGTGCACATGTGTGAAGGGCTTGGCACGTTGCTGTCCCTATGTCAGCTCACACTTCCACCTGGTAATTAATTTTAAGAGCCCAGTAAGGAATTGACACAAAGCCCAAATGGAGCCCGTTTTCCTAGGCACCTAATACACTTGCCCCAATATCTGCTCTGCTCTACGAACCCTCCCCAATCCACCCTCCCGTCACCCTGTGCTGTCCACCCCCCTCCTCTGCCCCAGCCCTGGCGGCATCTCCCACGCAGCCAGCAACTCCGTGTAATGTTTTTGCCCCCATGTCCCTTTGACCGCACATCACCTGGCTCATCCCCACGGCTCCTGGGGCTCTGCACCCTCTGCCCCAGGGCTGGCGAAGGGAGACGAGGGCAACCACAGTGTCACAGCCAGCTGCTGCCCCTTCCAAGCTGAAGAAAGCATCTGAAAGGGGTTTTCAGCTCCTCTCCTTCTTCCCAAACAAGGTGATGAAGGGAAAGAGGAGCAGCGAGGACCACTTATGAGAGGACAGGGAGGAAGGTTGCTTTGGGCTTCTGGGGGGGGTCTCTGCTCTCCCTCCTTGTGGGAACCTGTGCTTTCTGGCAGGAGAGGGTAGGGAGATGGGAGGCTCAGGAGGAGAGCAGGGTGGTGGAAAGCTGAGGGAAGAGTCTTTCCTCCAACAGGGCCAAAAATGTATCGACACTAAGTGATCCTCAGAGCTATTTAAACATTTTATCTTCTCTGTTGAGCACTGGCACAGTGTGGTCTTGGATCAGGTGGAAAAAGTGCCTTTTACAGACACAGCTGTGAATCGATGGGAAGAGCTGCAGTCTTCACCAAAGCAATGGTGTGGGGCTTGTATGTACTCCACAGATATCCCATGGCAAGGGGTGGGGGATGTGGCCCTTCCCAGGGACCTTTCAGAGCCAGCCCTACAGCCATGCCCCATCCCATACTGGCAGGGTACTGACTTCAGTGGGATGATGCCAGGGGCTAGAGCACACCGTTGGTCCTTCACCACAACAAACACCTCTATGCAGCCATCCTGAGCTGGTGCAGCTTGGACCTGACATATTGAGCACCACAGAGACCAGGTTTGCCCCCGGGGTAGGCACTGAAACCGGGGCACTTCCCTGCTCCCCCGGCCCTTATCCTCCATCAGCTGTACACTCCCTCCGAGTTTCTTCTCCTGTGCTGCATGCTCCCTGGCGCTGGCTGATTTTGATCTGGCTCTTCAAGTTTTGTTACATTCCCACCAGAAGCACAATAATCACAACAGGCGTTTTAGCATGCTCTGTCGCACAGGTCAGCAAACCGTGGGTCTTCGCATCCTGCTGGGCAGCTACTGCATCTGTAGCAGGGTAGGAGAAAGCCACTCTGGGTCTCACGACTGCAATGCAATTCGTCTTGCATACAGCTTTCATCTTCTTTGGACCATATCCTGGTGGCTACATTTAAGCAAAACTCCGTCTGAAGCTGATGGGAGTTTTCCCTGTAGAAAGTGGGATTTTTCCATAGCTTTCCAACCCATTTCAAAGCAAACCTTTATCTAGCCAGGCTGAACCAGACTGGTCTGGTTAGGGAAATACTGACTCTGTGTGTCCCACTAAAGAACATTCCTGCCTACCTTCTCATCCCAGAAAAAGGTGCTTCATTCACCCCTAGGGACATGGGAGCAATCTAATGAAACTAACAGAAAAAAAAAAAAAGTTGGCTTTCTCTCCCTCTTCCCCCCCCCGCCCCAAATAAAGAAGGATGGACTCATTAGCAATCATGGGGTTTCCTGGACAAAAACACAAGCACTCCAAGCATGTCCTCACTGCCCCATAAATTGCAAAACCTGCTTCCTTAATCAGATTAGGGCTGTGCTGGCTGCTGGGATGGAGGGAAGGATTAGCAGATACTGGAAAGCTTCCAGGCAATTTTCTCATCTTGGAGACAGGCCACCATGACTGTGGCACTGCTCATTTGTCAGAAAGGATCAGCTCTGCAGGTGTCATCCCACATCAGCCATGGCGTAGGTCCTCCACCAAAGGGATGAAGGTAAAATGGCCTACTTAATCAACCAGAGAGAAACATGCATTGCAAATGGCCGCAGCTGTATTACCATGACTCCTCCATCTCAGGGAAGGACATGACATCTCAAAAATAGCTCCAGTAGACCCAGGCTGCATCTGAACCATGGAGTGGTTGTTCTCCGTGGTGTAGCCTTCAGACCTGCTGTGGTTCAGCCTGGGAGCCCAGTTGGAGCCCATCTTCCCCTGCATGCATGCCCAGCAAAAAAGACCGAGTGGGAGAGACAGGGCGATAGGGACAGCAGACGCCCACCCTCACTGTGGCTCATCACACAGCTGGCAGGCAGGGGCCCAGCGGGAAGGGATGCTGGGTTTCAAGGGTGAAGCCTGAGAGACGGTGATGTGCAGAGAGAGGAAATGACCCTGTGTCAATCTGCCACAAGAATAAACATCATTCCTCCTCCCCCTACCCAGCACACATGCTGCCGAGGGGTCAGGAATAACAGCCTTGCTCCTTCCAGCTCAGGGTGAGAGAGGAGGCCAGGATTGCCATTTAAGGGAGGGGTTTTGATGCTCCCCACTAATGCACCTACCAGGACACCTCTTATCATCTTTTGCTAAGACTGACACAGAGCCTTTCTGCATTTCGCGCAGAAGACTTTTGCTTCGACATGTCAGAGGTGTTCAACAGCTGGCAATTGCAGAGCTGCCTCCAGGAACCCATCAGTGCCTTGAAGGCCCTCCTTCTGTGCAGGTCAGGGGTCCCCAAAGCAGTCCCTACACAGCATGCCGGCGCAGCCGCTTCCCTGCCCCCCCTCGCACACAGCTCCTGATTCACTTGCTCACAAGCGGATTCATGTTTTCCTGCTATTTTTACATACAACAGTCATCCCAGTCGTGCGCTGGGGTGCATGATGCACACTATCATGACCTGACATCTTTCCCCATACTTGACTAGACCATGAGTCAACGCAAGCAAAATCACATGGGATGCTCTTTTGAGTGTCAGGTGTGCGTTCAAAACTGTCATCTATTGGGACCTTCTATTAGGATGAGCTTATGTGCGTATTCACAAGCCTTTATATGATGAAACCAGGACACTCTATTATATCTGGATGAGCCAGACATTCAAATTAATTTAAATGAATTTATCCATATGGTACTGCAAACCCTAGTCACAGGAAGAAAACAATGCATAGAAAGATCGCATCCAAAGTTTTTAGTGGTGACCCCTGATCTTGGGTGCCTACCATGTAAGTTTTTCCTCGTGTTTCATATTTCTTTGTTTCCCTCTTCTCCTTGCACTGAGGACTCTGCTATTTACTGTATTTTGCATATAAAGCTCCAATTAATGTCAGTAGAAGTTCTGCTTGCAGATAAGGGAGGAATATTAAATAGATCTGCACTGCAGAGAGAGATGATATTTTAGTTCCTCTCATGCATTTTAGTTAGAAAATAACACTGTAGTTGGTTGGTGCTTTTAACTTCCAGTGATTTCAAAGTATTCTGCTCAATGCCCAGGCAGAAAACTTCCCACCACTGAAGCGAGGCTCCTCCTGGTGTTGTAATCAGCTAAACGACAACCTGCCTTTCAGGAAAATACATTGGAAAGAAAACTTAGCACAATACAGATGAGCTAAAATCTTATCCAAATATACAAGATCTTCCATGTCTGGATGAAACAGGTAGCGCTGCTCGGAGCTGGCACCCCCGAGCGGAGCGAGAGCTCTGCAGCAGGGTCTCAGTGTGGGGGGCTGAGCTGAGGGTGCAGGAGCAGAGGACAACAGTTCATCTCAGGTAGAGGTTTGTGGAGATGTTCAAATGTTTTTTGCCATTATGGGCAATGAGCATGGAAGCATTTATCAAATGTCTTTTTTTAGATCTCCTGTGTCCTCTACCTCTGTGCTTGGGAAGATCACGGAACAGATCCTCCTAGAAGCTACGCTAAGGCACATTGAGGACAGGGAAGTGATTTGAGACAGCCAGCATGGCTTC
>VYZW01053404.1:719-19612 GCA_013401315.1 Balaeniceps rex
TTATGAACACTGAGAAAACTGAAAAGAGCAGGTAGTTCTATTACCCTCAAGAGAACAATTAAGTTCTACTAAAAAACTCAACATTTACTCAACATTTAAGCTAGTGATCCCAATTTTTCTGCTATTAGAAATAGAACATGTCTTGAAAACTGTTTCACAGATTACCTTTCCATTCGATCTCTCATCCAAGCCTATGTATCACCCCAGTAGCAATAAACTATATAGATAAAATATATTTACATCTCAAATGTATATAAATCTTTTTTCTATCATAAAATGCAGAGATATCCACTGTTTTGAACAAAAATAAAAGGATGCACAGTAAGGCGAACACCTCGCTTTTTGTTCTCTCAACTCTCTGAGTAAAAACAGACAGGGCAGAAATTGAGTAGAGTTTTAAAACCACGTGTGTTCTCTCCAGGGCAACGTTCAGTCCTTGTATCTGTGATTTTCTCTGCAAGACAAAAAACAGCTCTTAGCTTACTCATGTTCATAATCAAAATACACACAAGCAGTTCCCCATACTTCCTACTATTTGCATTTAGAATTGACAGAGATGCAAAGGAGAGGGGGTGAGTTGAAGCCTGTAAAAAATTAGGAGGAGCCAAAAAACTCACAAGTTCAGAAGGACCTGGGAGAAGAAATAGCTTAGCAATACAAAAGAGGAATGCCTAGGAATTAGGTACAGGTTTGTGAGGATCTTCGTGTGCAAGAAAAAGGGCTCCCTCAAGTAAACTGTCTTAAAGCCCATTTCTCCATTATAGTATTTTTTCATAGTCCCACTGCACTCTCCTGCTTTGTTATAACAAAGAGATTAGCAGTTTCCATTCACATCTGTTGAGCCAAAGCTCACCCTCACTTTTCCAGAAGACTCTTTTGAGAGTTAGCCTAGACTCCCCCTCCCATTGCTTCCTCTCTTGTCCACTAATACACACACAGCATCTTCAGATATAGATGCAGCCCAGCATCATTCTCATTCTGTGAACTTTTAGCCCATAAAGCTGCTCTCCTCCATACTTTATGAAGAGTGACAGCAATGACTAGGGCTTTACAATGAAGTTAGCACTTTGTGATATGGCCAAATACGTTGTCTTATCTTAAGAGAAAAGCAGAGCAAGAAAATTCAGACTGAAAAGGAAATTCTCGCTTCCAGGATTCCGTTTAATTATTTTTGTTCAAGTTATTTGAGGCAGACAGAGGATTAAAAAAATGAACAGTCTACACCTGAAAGCAAAAGAAGATGTGCTATTAGGCCAGGTCTTTAATGAAACGTAAAGTTTAAATGTATTTCATTTGTCTTCTGTGATGAAAAACTCTTAACCACTGAAATACTGCTTTTTTTCCTCTTCAGGTAAATTACAGGGAATTTAAAAGGACTGTGTTTTACAAACACAATCTATGTTGAATTCTTCTGGGGGTTTTAAATTAGAGCTTTAATCACTGTGGCACATAATTATTCCATGCTTTGCTTGAGTCTTTTATTTTAAAAAAAAACCTGTTCAACAGCTTTCCTTGGGAAATCCAAAACTTCTCAGTCCAAAGAGGCCAGAGATGAGGAAGTAAAATCTTCATCTTCTTCCCTCAAAAGAGTAAGACTTAAGAATGCAAACAGCAAACATTCTCAGACTCTTAGACAATGTTATTTTAATAATACATATAATTTTCATTTCCAGCCACCTGAAATATTCACATGCACGACCAGAAGACAAAATATGCAATTATTTCTTTTTACTATTTAATTTGTGAAGGTAACTTGTCAAATTCCTTATACAACCTGTAATACTTGTCCAATGAGTGCCATTAGAGCTTCCCAAACCAACTTCACTGTTCCACCTGCTCAGCGATTCTCTGGTATAGATCAAAAGCAGTCACACTGCTTATTCTGTGCTAAAGTGTTTAACTAAACCAGTTCCCTAATTTCTTAAGGTTCTTCAACAATTACATGATTTCTTTGAACACCTCAACAAGAATGTATTACAAATACACAAAGAACCTTTGAAAGTCAGGACATTAAATTATGTATTTCTAACATTAGACCTGAAATCCTAGACCAACCTGGGAGAATTAACAAAGTAAATTAGTGTCTTTCCTTCACCCACCCTTTCCACACCAAGAAAGCACACAGCTAGGGAGCGTGCCCTTTCCTCACCACAAATTCAAACAGAAACAATGCACGTATTTCAATACTTTGCAAATAAAATTTCAGTACTGTAAAATGGACCATTCTATAAAACTTGCTATTTATAGTTTCATATCTCTTAATTTTACCAGTTACAATAGCTGTGTGTTTCATATATGTGTATGTATAAATTAAATCAAAATATTTTTTTAAATTTCAAAAGCTTTACCAAAATACTATCAGCCATCTTCTCACAAGGGAATCTGAGTCCCAATGTTTTTATTCTGAAGCTAGCAAACTACTCTGTATAGTTTTGAAAGCTGATCAAAATAGTGCAGCATCCCGATAAGAAAAGCCAGCTACTAAGCTGTTAAATAAATACATAAAGTTAACATACCCAACTACCATAAATGGTATCCATTGTAACGTCAGATAAGATTTCCAAGCAAACTGATGCACAGAGACATGCACATGTAGTATGTGTGTATATAAATATCACACCAACATCTTCAATTACCATACTCTGTAGTCTTTTGTAAGACCAGTATATCTACACTATCTCCAGCCATCAACAACATTCTAGGATCACTTCAGCAAGGCACATAACACACCTGATTGATTTCTAAGTTCACTGTGTTTTGGGGCACTGATCAACTTAACAACGCACATCTATATTTCTGTTGCTGGCACACATCTTCACCTTTCCACCTTCCATCACAGTCAACCCTGTTTCCCTTAACTAGCTTTTTTGACACTTTTCTTGCTCCACCATAATCAGACTGGGATCTAAGATGAAGAAATTGCTTGTCTGGGGAGAACGGAGTTCTATAAAGGCACAGAGAGACCATTTTAATGGGTAAGGGATACAGCCATTTACAGAGGCTGGGTGACTACAGGTCCGGAAAAAGGAGCATGTCATTTACTGGGTTTAACTTTGTGCCTCCCTTGCCTTTGTGGGTTTGTAACAGACAGAACAGCAACATATGGTGCAACTGCTTCATAACAAAGACTTGGTGTAGTCTCCAAAAGTCAGCATGAATGTTGGTGAGCATCTATCAAGAGCTTTTTACTCCATTTTTCAAATGATGTACTGGCAAAGGCTGTGTGTTCGCAATGAGACCCATTCTGCCAGGTTTGGGTACGCTTAGCACCTTTCAATCAAGGTAAGATTCACAATGCAGCTGCTCATCTCCAGTAATAATAAAGGATGACTCAAAAGAAACTTCCATTGCAGAAAATCCATTTGTAATACACTTCTCTGTAAAAGATCTATGTGGGGAGACAGTATCTTAATAAGAAGACATAAAGAATAGAGAAAAACAAAGTTCCACTGCAGATAAATTCACGCAAAACCAAACTCCACAGTTTGGCTACTTGACACTATGATCAGAAAACAACCAAATGATTGCTTTACAGGAAGTTCATATTGCTTAAAATGCACACACTGAGATTTGGCAGTAGTTAGCTACCTACTTTTCCAAGAAAAAAAAAACCATAACAAAACAAACAAGAATCTAAGACCCAATTTCAAATAATAACTCCACTGTTAGCGGTATACCAGCCACCTCTATGGCACCTACCAGACTCTTTTATCAGCCTCCCAATTGCCAACATTCATCCTGCAGTTTATGTAACATCTTATTTATATTTAAAATTTATAATTTTAGGTTAATGCATCAAAGTATCAGCAGTATAGCAATAGCTGCACTTTTACCACAGTAACAACACATCTTTCAATACAGTTTTCCAGCTATTTTATTTAAACAACATTCAGTGGTTAGGCTCAAAAGTTTTTTGGATGCTTGTTGCTGTGGTTTGCAGAGAATATTCATTGGAGCCAAGCAGTTTTAGGAGACATACTGATCACGCTACTGTGAATGTGTTTGTATCCTTGAAAAAGAGAAAAGCAGCTGCAGGAGCAACTCCTGCTTCCATTCTCTGATAACACAATTTCTTCATTTCTGCCTTTATAGGTGACTCTTGTCACTGGAAGACTGTGACCTAGTCCCCACAGTACAAAACATTTAATTACATCATTTACATGTAAAAAGGGGGTAAACGGTACACAGAACACCAATGAAAAATCTGAAAAACTAACACTACTTTTACAGTCTCTTCCCATGTAAATCACATATAGCTTTAAAGACTTATAATGACTTAAACCACAAGAGATGTTTAAAAGCATAGAACGTGAAAGTCTTCAGGCGAGTACTTATTTACACGAACATCATTAGTTTTTCGTCAGAAAAGACTAGAAGAAGGTTGAGAGTTATGACAATGCTCCTCAAATGCAAAATAAATTAGTAAAGCGTGTACATGTCCTTTCTCAAAGTAAGAAGGAAGCCATTGAATTCCTGCTAGAGCCCTGGCTTTTGTTTCACTTTTCAGTAACTGTCATTAGTTTTCTGTGTTAATCCCAGGCCAACATGGACAGAAAAATACAAATTCTCTTGATAAATTCTTCATTGTGGTTTATAATACTGGCAAATTTACTTCAACCATTTTCTTTGCAAACTACTTTCTAGTTTTCTGCAAAAGAATTAGCCAACCTGAGTGTGACAGAATGTACTGCCACCAGTACCTCATCTGTCCCTGCACCTTTTAATAGTACTGCATAACATTGTGTAAACACCATTCTTGCTCTAAGCATTTCAGAACAGGTTTTCCTATACAAACATACAGCTCCATCTAGGAGAGTTTCTCAACGTACATTTTGAACACTCTTTCAAAAGAAACAGAAACACACTAAGTTACAAAGTTTTTGTCTAATACAGCAAAATATCTATTCAATACTTCACAGCCGAACTACATTCTCTTCTCCATAGACCACATAAACAAGACAGTGATGACGTTTCATAGTTTCATCTTTAGCTTGTCTTGTTGCCTGTACTATCAGCTCTTGCCAAGTTACATGCGTATCTTTAGCATGAATGACTGACTTATAGACTTCTAAACTCTTATCATTTGGCAATGACTGCTGGAAGGAACCAGACTGTACCCAATGTCAAAACACTAATCTTATGTTATTTTCCTACAAATGCCATTAATTATCTTATCTCATTGACCACACCAAAGCTTTCTCTGAAGTAAAAAAGAGATCCTCCTGGAGTGTGGTAACTCCGGTCTGCTGCCCAGAAGATGAAGTGCTTTGCAGCCGGTGCGTAGTGAGCCATGCTTAACGAGTCAAATGATAAATTCCCTGAGTACGCCTGCAGGGCACCAGCTGAGCCGCCTGACAGCCCATGAGGCGGTGACGGCCGAACGTGGGTATACGGGCACCGAGGGCTGCCAGCGGCGAGCGCTCACGGCGAGGTCCTACGGGTGACTCACCCACTACCCGGCATTTTCCGACAACTGGTAAAGGTACCTACCGCATCACTGGGGGCATCTTTAATCCTCCTCCTCCTAAGGCTCTCTCACGGTATTAGTACCACACTGAGGAACAGCTGCCGGTCTTATAAACTTCCTTAAGGGTTTACAAGGCAGTTTCCCAGGCTTAAGAGGCAAACGGAATTCATGCCCCGGGTGCGAGGCGGTAAGGAGGTTAGCTCTCCTCCTTGGCTCGTCCTCCACCCCACCCCCCCGCAGCGGGGGGCCGCCCAGGCTGCCACCGCCCGGCCCTGCGACAGGCACCTGTGGCGTGCACCGCGCGCGGCCCGCCGTCACCGGCCACCGGCACCCACTCCGCGGCCGAGGAACGCCGCTCGGCCCCGCTCCCAGGCCAGCGCGGGGAGCCCGGGGCGTGCAGGGAGGACAGCACAAAGCGCCTCCTCCGCCCGCGGCTTTGTTCGCGGCGGGGCCCCGAGCCGAGCCCCCTGCCACAGCCACTCTCGGCCGCCGCCCGGCCCTGCCCCGCTGACCGTCCTCCCCCGGCCTCAGCGCGCTCCCCTCAGCCTCCTCGCCCCGCCGCCGCCGCCTCCGCCGCCTCCTCCTCCTCCTCCTACCTTGGCTTTCCCAGCCTCCAGTTTCTTCAGCCGCTCCTCGTCCTCCATGGCGTCTGTGCAGGAGAGCAGAGCACTACCGGCGGTGGGAGGCGGGGCCCACTCCGCCCCCTCCCTCCTCTCAGCCGGGGCGCACACGATCGCTGTCCCGTCCCGTCCCGCCTCACAGCGACGACAGCTGCCGTGACGGGGCCGCCGGCGCCGCCATCTTCGTCTCCACGTAAACACGCGGCCGGGGAAAGTGACGTTGGGGCCTCCCGCTCCTCCTCCTGCCGCGAGCCCCTCCTCCCCCCGCGCCCCGGCCGCTCCGAGCGCCTCCGCCCGGTGGCGAGTCCCGCCAGAGCCGCCCCGGAGAAGCGGGTTTGCACCCCTCCAGGCCGAGCGGGGAGCACGCACCCGCGGCGGGAGCCGAGTGACAGCCAGCTTCGGGCGCGGCCGCAGCCGCCGCGGAGGTAGAGGACGGAGGCACCGGCGGGCACACCCCCCTCCACACCCCGACTCGCTCCTGCAGGCAGTGGGGCGGGGGGTTTTCTCTTCCCACAAAAGAGCCGCAGCGGAAAGACGCCTGTAATTTGCTGTTGCTCTGGTACAAAGGTGTGAACAGACAATACCTGAGTTTTGCGGGACGGCTGCCTTCTGCTGTCTCGCAAATCCAATCTCTCTGGCTACAACGCTAATTTTGACAGTTTTGATTTTCTAAGTTTTTTCTTGCTCCTGCGTGGGCTCACTAAATGGCAAGCTTCCTGTAGCATGGATCTAAAGCTTGGAAATACACGAGCAAGCCTTTTGAGCGTGTGTCACAGACTATGTAAGGATGACAACAAAGGATGTGCAGCCCCCCTGTTTAAATGACTCATCATGCCAGAGGAGTTGAAATAGGTGTGTTAAAATCACAATGGGGAATATGGCACGTGGCAATTAAATGCTAATACAATTCCTATACCTCAGCATTCAATACAAAGCAATATTCTGGGATTACTTAATACTGTCTACTGAATGTGTGCCTTGCAAGGCTAATAGCAAATTTGTATTTCATGTTCATGATGTGCTTTTTCTTTCAGTTACCCCTGAAGTCGGTTCCCTTTGGGGTGGTGCGATGGATGGCGTAGGCTTACACATTACTGGCAAGCCTTTTTTCTCTAGTGTGTAACAGCTGCATGAGAACAAACAGATTCCTTGTTCTGCATTTGCAATCATTCTGCTTTATTAAATGCAAAGTCTAAAATTTGTCTGAATTAACTTAGATCTCCGCCTTTCTGATCTTTTTAACACAATTCATTTAGTATACATTCTTTCCTCACTTGAATTTTCCAGCAAAGACCAGATACGCCCAAAACAGAAAAAATGCCAGAAGAAAACATTATTTGCACAGTATTACTGACCAGGACCAAGACAAAAAATATGAGGACTGCTAGCAGCAGACTTCCACACCCATATTACTGCCAGAGTAAAGTAAACCTACAATCTGAAATTTTTAAGGATTTTCCACTCCTCCTAAACCACATTACATTTCATGGAAAAATCTGAAATAATTTGTTGATCAGTACACATAATGTGCATTCTTGTATTTACAAAACAATGTCCTCAGCCTTCACTCAAAAAGGAAACTAATACCATTTATGTCAAAAGAAGAAATCACCATCCATGGTAGGAAATGACAAATGCCTGTGTTACACTTTGTTCCATATTTGAAGTAAGCATATGTTTCAGTTAAAGTTCTCAGACTTTGCTATTTCACTAGAGGAAAAACATTATGTTATAGATAAAAACAGCAAATGAAAATGAAATTAAGAATTCATTAAAGAGGAAATATTTTTATAGAAATACAAATTTATTTCAGTTTATTCCTTAAAAATGTGTTCTCAAATTAGTAAAAGAAAGTGATTTACGCGAAGCCTGTACAAATGGAAGTTTTTCCCAGCAATTACAAAGGCCCGGAGGCCCCTGAGGGAAAAATAAATCACCTTTTCTGTGCCAATGACATTCCTCTTGGCTGATGGAGGCCACTTTCACAGAACTAGCTGTTAAGTGTCAGTAAAATTTCACACAGGCATGACACTATAATTGTAATTTCTTAATCAGTAAATATCCCATTTAGAAGATAATTACAAACTTCCCAAATCCCATAATTAAATGGGTTCTTGAGTTAATGCTAAGAATTGATGAACCTAATTTTCCTCTCACTTACAGACTTATATTCATGTAATTCTAATGGCTTTCAGTTAAACGCCTAATTCATGACAATGAAAGTCATGAAAATCAGACTGACAAACTATAAGAGTACTGTGGAAATTACTACTGGATAAAATATCCCAGGGAATCATATTTCCGTATTGTCTCAACATCAGAAGAAGAACAGAACTTTCTCTCCTAAGAAAAAAATTCCATACAGTATGATTCTCTACTTCAGCTATTCAAATTCCTATTTTACCATTTATGCAGGGTGAGCTGACTGGAATTCACAACTTGGTTAGCCAATTAAACTTTCAGTTACAGAAAGGCATTAATCTTGCTTGCTTAATTCTCAGAATTGACCAATAATGTTCACTTGCCTAAAAATGTAAGATAGTGCCCAGGAGTCAAGCTAATAATTGCTTTAAAGATTAACTTTCTAACACTCATTGAATTCACATAAGTTAAATATGTGTAAACTGCTTTCAACAGTAACATATGTGAAGTGAACCAGATTAACATGGTAAAAAATACAGATCAGACATTCTCCAAAATAGGAATGACTGGTGTTTTGGCCCAGGCTAATTTTTATATACAAATATATTGATTATTGGAAACGTTCATTAAAAAACTGCACTGAAACAGCTTCGAATATCAGACCTAATTTTTAGTTGTGGTTGTCCGTAAACAAGGACAAAGGCCTCTTCACCTACGGCATTTTCTTTAACAATGAAACTCCACCTTCTTCCTATGCCTTCTGTTTCCTTTATTCACTGTTCAGTGAAGATATGCCTGGTGACTCTCATCGTGGTGCTTTAGTGGGCTGTGAAGCCAAAAGATGAAGCCTAAAGACCACATGTGATAAAGTCACAAAGTTCTAGTTAGGAAATTCAAATTCTGTCATAGTCCACTGAAGCCAGAATCAGAGGGCTGTCAGATCATAAAATGCTGCTGGTAAATCACGTGTGTAAATAAGATGCAAAAATTACAAAATATCACAGGCATAAACTGATGATGTAACCTCTTCCAACAACTAAGGATCTCAGATATTGTGTTTTCTTGGGTGTCATAATTATCAGCCATACCTCTTAGTAATGAGATTATCCAACTCTAATTTATTTCCTTCAACAAAAAATACATACTGGAATGGAAGACTCTGACATGAACTATGTAATATTCCCTGAATGAGCGTGTAAAAACAAAATGTTATCTGATTGATGTCTTCCTATACACTGTATCTTCCGATACAGTGACCATGCTGAGGTTTTCCTAGAACCAATACAATGACCATGCTACTTTGTGTTTCTTAAGAGAGCTACGAATGTGTTTAATTGTAAATGTCTGTATTTGGGCAACATAATGTGGTAAAAGAATAGTGCCCCTGCTAATGGATATGCAATCTCTGATATGTATGTCCAACAGTTCTGCTGTGACACTAGATCTGCTGTACAAAACCTGCCTGATAGGATAACACATTCAATTATAGTGAACATTAAATGGATCAAGTGTGAAAATAAGAGACATCTCCATCTGAAAAGTGACCATGCCGAATGTTTTATTTTATCAGGACATGCACCTGCTTTCAGTGAACCTAGTGGGAGTTCTGTGGCTGATTGTAATGATAGTAAGGCAGGGCCTCAGTGTTTACCTGTCACAGTGCTTCTAAGCCAAAATGATTTGCCTCCATCTCAGTGTGAGCTTGCACAAAGAATATGAAGTTGACTTAATGACTGGCTTACCTCTGCCTTTGCCACAGTCTGCTGTGCCGGCTCTGTCCCCTACCATCTGCTCTGCAGCTGCACTGAGCATCGCTTTGCGCTGCTGTTTCCCAGAGTGCTGATTTGTTGGCATGGTTGCAGCAGGCAGGTGATTTAGGTAAAGTGTGTAAAGTTCATAATTTCAGAGGTACTGCTGAGGGCGGATTAGAAAATCATATTAATTTGCTGTTAGCAAGTGCAAGTCAAGTCAACTCAAATTTCAGGTAGAACCTGGCCTATTGTATTTAGATAGTCTGACTACATGTTATAAAAACATTTTTTAAGACCTTAATCACTTTCACCTCAGGGATTTTTGAGGTATGTTATTTATGTTAGGACTACCTTGAACTGTGTTTTAGAAACAGACAAATGTTCCCTCCTTCAAAGCAGGGCACAACAAATGCCATTACAGAATAAATAGTGAGGCTTGGTGGTTAACAAGTAGGTGAGCTAGAGATGTAAGGAAAACATCTTATGATTTAAAGAGTTTGGTGTGTGTTTTATTTTTTTTCCTTTTGAGAATCACTGGAAAAGCATGGTTGTATGAAAAATTATTAAATGGGGTGACTGATGACTATATATAGAATCCAGTCCCATGTAACAGCTAAAATTTCTATTCTCTTTTATGTATTTTTTAATGAGAAAAGGTACCAAAGCCTATGAAACAGCATGAGTACTGAGGATGAAATGAAAATGTTCCAACATAAAGAGAAATTGTTACCAAAAAAACGCAATTTTTAACCCATATCTACAGCTGTGAAGTTAGACAAAATTATACTAACCATTGCAACCAGTGTCCCACCAAACATCTGTTTTTTGTCACTCCTAAATTAAAGTAAGTTTTATTGAGTTTTGTTTTAACAGGTGACAGAAGAAATCAGACACTAAAACCTTCCACATGCATCTGTAATCCAGGCATTCGCTTAATACATGAATAAAACTGGGCTTGCTAACATGCTTCAGTCACACACAGTCAAGTCCAACACACAAAGGTGTTTTTCTTGTCTCCAAAACCAAACATTTTTCTTCTGCTGAAAAGACAGTAAAATAACTCATACAAAAGTTGTAAAGCACAGACCTCTTGTGATATTACAATAACACATACCTCCTGGAGATATGTGTCTGTTTTCTGAATCCTGGAGTTGTACAGCTTATAGTTTGACAAATTGTAAGCTCCACAAATCTTTTTTAGGCATATTTGAGTCTATTCCTTATCATTTAATTAATTAAGACAAATACTGTGGTATTTGGTTGCTGCTTTGATGTAAATGCTGTAGCTAGGAAGAGGCAAGACTCTTAGCTAAGAAGTTTTGTGAGATGAATAATTTATTCTGCAGGCATAATATATAAAGGAAGGTAATTTAAGTAAGCTTGCAATTAATACAAGTAATTAATTAAGTGACCCAGAAGCATCAAATTGGCATTTGATATTTGAGGTATGCATTTTTATGTAGATTAATTTCTACTACAAATCAGTTATTTATATCAGATATATGTAGAGCTATTATAGTACACATTTCTTTATAACTGGTCAAAACTGTCCAAGCTTACATAAAGTTCAGAATATGATTCTCTTATGCCTGTTGCATATGAAGGTATAAAAGTGTCGTAGTTTAGCCCCAGTCGGCAACTAAGCACCACGCAGCCGCTCGCTCACCCTCCCCCTCCCCGGTGGGATGGGGGAGAGAATCGGAAGGGCAAGAGTAAGAAAACTCACGGGTTGAGATAAGAACAGTTTAATAATTGAAATAAAATAATAATAATAATAATAGTAATAATAATAATGATAATGATAATAATAATAATTGTAATGAAAAGGAGAACGAGAGAGACTAACAAAACCCAGGGAAAAGAAAACAAGTGATGCAACCGCTCACCACCCACCGACCGACACCCAGCCAGTCCCCGAGCAGCGATCGCTGCCCCCCGGCTAACTCCCCTCGGTTTATATACTGAGCATGACGTCATATGGTATGGAATAGCCCTTTGGTCGATTTGGATCAACTATCTTGGGCTGTGCCCCCTCCCAACTTCTTGTGCACCTGGCAGAGCATGGGAAGCTGAAAAAGAAAGTCCTTGACTAGTCTAAGCACTACTTAGCAACAACTAAAACATCAGTGTGTTATCAGCATTCTTCTCATACTAAATCCAAAACACAGCACTATGCCAGCTACTAGGAAGAAAAGTAACTCTAACACAGCTGAAACCAGGACAAAAAGCTATTTATTTTCCTACTGTTCTGGTATTTTATATGGTCAAGTGTTATTAATGAAACTCCATTTAGAACACGGAAGAATTTACAAATTTAACAGAATGTCCACATTTCAGCACAATACCAATTTACCGGTGTGAATACGAGTTTCTTTTCAAATTTATCCAGACTATTCACCTGAATCAGCATTCCCAGTGTTTTTTTAGAAATTCTAGAATTTCCAATGGGTCTGAGATGAAGTGCTCCAGGCAACAGAACTGGCACCACAATTACAAAATCTGAATAAGCTACAGCTTCCTAAAACTCTAACTATTTTGATATATTTGGGTGCTAAAATGGAGAAGACTTGTGTTATTCATATTCTAGCAAGTCTCAAAATACATTAAAAATGTAATTACTTTCATAATAAGAATTACTCTTAAATCGTTGTATCACGCTGGGAGCCATGCCATTTTTAGTATTATTTATGGGGAAAAAGGAGCTGGCATGCTGGGTAATCCCATAAGAACTGGTAAGTACAATGAATTTCCTGGGCTTAACTTCAATACTTATAGGGAAATCTTCTGCCACCTCAAATAGAGTGCCCCAGACACAGCGGAGCTGGGAGACGCGTGTAGGACTTCCAAAGACAGTGTACCTCACTAACACCCTGGCAAAAGGATTTATTACTGAACTGCTATGAAAACATGCTGCGTGCACTGCAGGTATGGACAGACCTAATCCACCGGGACACTGCATCAGGAGGAGGGAATGCAGTATGGCCACCTTCCCACTGAGCCACTTGTTCTTTCGGCTTTACCCACAAAATCGCTGTGCATCAGAGCCTGGTTGGGCAACACAGCTGTAACTATGGAGGCTTTACAGCAGATCTGATTGTTTACCTGTTGAAAGAGATTTTATTTTTTTCTTGTTTGCACTTTTGTGAAGGAAGGACCAGCTGCTGCCTGGCCAAAGCACCAAGCACTGGTGCTGGCTGGCCTGTGTTCCTGGCTCGTGCTCCCTTAGTGTGACTGCAGCTTTTGCTGTCACCAGACTTGAACGTGCTCTTTAAACAAATTGTTTTCTACCTGCTGCTATAAACCTAGCAGTTTAAAAATTAAGTAAGTTAAGTACAAGGGGTTTGTAGCCCACCGCTTCTGTAAATCGAGATCTTACTGTAAAAGGCTTCCCAGGGACCCGTATTGCCATCCGGGGGGACACCACTTTGCTGGGCAATAGCTGGGACCAAAATTCAGGGCTATTTTATCTTATGCTGCCATCTCCTGGTAAATGGCTCAATTACAAATAAATTGGTGAGTAAAACGGCTCTGCAAGGTGGCAGCACTGGGAAGAAACCCGGCCGCGCGTAATGGCGGTTTCTGCCTGTCGCCCTCCCAGCTGTCGCCCTCCCAGCTGTCGCCCTGGGCGGTGGCCCGTGGGGAAGGGCAGGTTTCCTCAAGCGGCTTGTCGCTCCGGGGGTATCGGGCAGCCTCATTTTATTTTAAACTTAGAGGCTGTAAAGAGCAAGGTGAAAACCCAGCCCCATGATTTCTGGTCAGTGCATGTGGCTCATAGTGAGTTGAAAAACAGGTCCTCGGGCTTTGACACAGGCTCATGTAAAGGTGTGGGCTGTTTCTGCAGGACGGTTTAACGTAGCAAAGTGATTACAAATGGGACCCATCTTCTGTGCTAGCACAAGGAAAAAGGAGAAACTGGAGAATTCTTTATTGTTGCCTCTGTAACAAAGACAGCAGCGAGCCCGAGTGCCTTCCTGCTGCCTGCCTGCAGCTGCAGCATGTCGGGGAGGTGTTCTGAAAATTCCCTTCCCTGACTATTGTATCAATCAGTCTTTATAGTATGAAAGTGTATTAACTTTGTTAATATATCTATTAGTTCATGTTATACACTGTAATGTAATGAGGTAGTGGAATTTTACTGGAGACATTAGTATTGTTCGTGCTTAAGTAAAACTAAAGGACAGCCCAGCCCTGGAAATAAGGACTTTGCTTCTTGGAAGTTAGAGCTGTCCATGAAGGATAAAGGATACCCCTGGACAACCAAGATCAGGCCAGTATCCCAGCCCCTCTGACATGTCTTTGAAACCCATGCAGCATTGTCTGGCATCATAGATAACTAATGATAGCAAGACTGACTCCAGGGACACTTGGATCAATAGACAAGGAGCAAGAATCCTGCAAAAGTATGCTTGCTGTGCAAAGTTTTACTATGATTAGTAATCAGTAGTGTGGGTGTTAGGGATTCGTCAAATTGTGTTGTACCTGAATGTTTGAAGGGTATAAGAATGTGTAAAACCATATTTGGGGTGCCCCAATTTGGTTGGGACACCTCATGCGCATGAATAAATATTTATCCTTGTAATTCTATACATTGTGTCCTAGCTTCTCTCCTTGGTTGATGTGGGCCAGTTGCAAATTTTGTGACAGAGGTGAAGAGGACTGTGACTCAGCTGCTGTGCCCCTCTGTGCCTGAGCGGCACTGGAAATGGCCAATCTGTGATCATCCAGGGCCGGTCTGTATAATTTTTCCCTGTGTTTGGGGTATAGCTCACTGTAAGCAAAGTAAAGCACTTACCAGACCACTGACGCAGGTAAACTCAAAGCCTGGAAAGCTTGCTTTAGGGGAGGATAAAGGCAGCTAGTCATTTGGGACACTGCTTCTTTCACTGGCCCCAATGAAAGGACCTTGAGTGCTTTCCCACTCATTTTATTTGACCTTTGGAGGCACAAGCTACAACAGTTCTGTAGAAGGAAGGATGATGTTTAGCTGGATTGTCATGAACAAGGATTGTACCTCTGATGCATAGATAGAAAAAAAAAGTTCCTAATGTAGAGAACTAAGCAATATTGGTTAACTAGTAAACTTGTGTGCAAGCCTTTAGGGGTAAAGGGAGAGAACAAAACAGTGCCAGTACTTGAATTATATTTGCTGAAGGAGTAGCCTCAATCATATTGATCCAGAATATTGCATGACTTTGTGTTCTTTGTTGTATGTTTCAGGAAGTGGCAACAATGGCTAAACTCTGATGTGGTCCCCACAGGCTCTTCAGTTGTTGTGGAGATGGAGATGATGTGTGGTACTTTGTGTTCATGCAATGTTGCAAGTTTAGATCTGTAAATACTGACATTGGAGTGCTAGAGAACTTAACTGAAACATATTGAGAACTTATAAACATGAGTAGACCTGACATTGCACTCATTATTGATTAAAAAATTGTGGTGACTTTCATCAGCTATCTATGTTAATGTGCTCTGGGTGTTGTGAATTAATTGTTTTTATCTTTAGTAGTGAATAGACAAGGATTGATGTACGTGTGAGGGGTTACCACTGGGCTGTTAAGGCTTCTTAGTCTGAATTTACTTACCTGACTTAACAATGTGAAGATTCAGTGTCATGAGCATTATTTATAGCTGTTTGAATTGAACCTGGCTTGATAACATTTGGAAAGAAAAGACTTGTGGGAGAAATGAAAGAACTCTTGGTTGGTTGGTTTTTTACGGTCAGTCTTGGGTATTGCTTTGGTGAGAGCATAGCTTCTGGCCTGTCCCCATCTCATGCTACAACAGTTACTTTCAATACAATGAACAGAGACTGGAGAGTGAATTAGCTTACCCTAAAGTAAACAGCTACTGGATAGTCACCTGGATTGGACCCTAATTTTCATCTCCATTAACTATAATCATACACAGATAGCTACATGTACTGGGGTGTGTTGATCTTGAACTAGTCTTCCCTAAATTGTTGCTGTGACGCTTGTGGAAAGTAGCCTCTCAGTGTTTCTGTTGGTGTCACTTAACTGCAGTGCCTGTTTTGCTGCTCAGAATCTGCATGTTTGCTGTTAATTATTTTAAAAAAAAAAGGGATCAGATTTAAAATGGTGGGTTTTTTAAAAGTAAAAATAAGTTGCTTTTTAAAACACAGGAACGTTGCCAGCAGTTAATCCTGAGAGGTCTGAATCCCATTTTCCTATTCTGAAAACTATTTTGTTGCTTTTGAGATTTTTATCTGAAGCTTACCTTGTGAGCGTATTCAGCTGCTAGGTTTAAAAAAAAGCTAGGTTAAAAAAGCATGAAAAATCCCAGTTTCAGTGAATAGGACAAAGGTTTCATTCACTTCAGCAGGCTGCTTGCGTCACTGACTGAGAGAGTGTGCTGAGATTTAGGACTTCCAACCTGGTTTTTGACACTAGGAGAGTGATGTCATTTCCTGAGTTGTGTGACCGTGCTGGAAAATTCAGAAAGCTGGGATTTTTAAACAACCAACTTTATTTAAAAGCACAAGAAATGGCACATTATGCTGAAACTCAAATAGTAAATTCTACATTAAAAAATACTTCAAACCAGTGAAGAGGAACTCTGAAAAGGTGTGCTTTTAACAGCTCAGGAAATTTTTAACTTATTGCTGTAATAAGGTTTTGTAAAACAGTTAATGTTTACAAAATAAAATATATCATTTCTTTGTAACTATGAAACAAAGGTGTTGTGAACCAGAATCAGGGGTTGTGATATCCCACTTTTACTGACAAAAACTCCTTTGGAATGAGATTGCTGTGGAAAAACAGCTAGATACTGTCCTTCCAGGACTCCTTGAACTCTTATTTAGAAAGTATATATAAGGCATAGCTGGGGAGTGTTGGAGGGAAAACATTTATGGGAAATTCTAGATGGCATTTTAGTTGCCATAATTTATACTGGTTCTCAGGACTGTCTGCATGAAGCTGAGTATTCTGGGACTCTAAGGTCATCCAGAATTGGGAAAGTTTAGTACAAGATTCAGTTCATATTAGCTATTCCTTCTCTGAGGGCTGACAATTCTATTTTACATTTCGTATAAATGATGCTCTGAAATTTTAGTGTAACTTAATTTGGCTCCATGACAAGATCAAGCATCCACATATTGTACTTTTGAGTTTGAAGTACAAATTAACTTTTTAACAGTTTGAGTTACTATTAATTTGTAGGATTATTTTGAGCTATTTGTTTTAAATAATTGATTGCCTTTTCTTATTTTGGTTAGAGTTTTTTTCTCTTTTTAATCTGTAGCTAATGTAAAAAAAGAAAAGCCTCAGTACATTCTCTGTTTTTCATTTGACTTGGTTGTGTTGTATGGTTTTTCTTTTTCTTCACCTCCAGATGAAGAACCATGCAAGAAGAGCAGTGTGAGGGTATACACAGCTTCTGACCCCCATGGCAATCAGACGATTGATACATGTGAAGAACACATTGGTTCTCTAACATGAATGATTTCTAGCTATTAGATTTTCAGTGTGGGCTGTATTCAGACTAGTGTCTTCTCTGGCTTGAGAAAGAAGAGAATAGAGTAGTGGTGGTGCAGAATCATATGAAGAGCAACGTGGCATGCGTTAGAGTGGATGTCAGAATGGTAAGACAACAGCCATTGCGCGTTCTTAGGAGATTGATCACAAGCAGGGTCTGAAGCAACTCCTGAAGACCAAAGGAGCTAGCCATCCACTTGTTACCATCATCATTTAACATTAACCATGGATCATCTTGAAAAACATTGGGAAAAATATTGTCAGGGGTGATGTGAAAATTAAAAAGATTCTGGAAAGTTTCCTAGAATCCTTTCTTCATTCTGGTAGTAAAAACAGTGTGGAGAAAAAAGATTATTGGATTTTTGAATCCTTGGGTTGTTACCTAAAAATCTTTGTGACAAGTTGAACAGAGCACCACACATATTTTCAAGCAGGGTGGAACTGGTAGATGTCATACCTTCTTCATGAGGTCACCTGTACACAGTGAAAACCAAATGGCTTTTTAAAGAAGACCATTTCTAGAAATGTCTTAGTCCTCCTATGGAGCAGAAAGTGACAGCTAGAACTGAGTTTCTCTAGATATTTTTCAAAGAGAACAACTCAGAACTGTTGACTCTTCTCCCTGGTTGTATGGCTGGTATTTTAAACTCATCTGATGAGCACACTGAAAGAAATCTTACACATAGTAAGGAGAAACAGCTTTGTACTGAAAGAGACATGGACAGACTTATTCTTGACTATTTGCAAGTTCTTTTTCTGTCATTCAGAAACTTCGATGATAAAATATTTCATCACATACAGTCAGAAATCTACATTAAACATATAACAGACTTATATTCTGTGTACAAGTGCATTAAGCAGCTGGATAAAAAAGTGGAAAAGCTGAAACTTATAGAAAAGGCAATCTTGCTCTAATTAAAAGATTTGAGGCTAAACTGAAAACATTACACATTGATTAATCAGATATAGCTATTACTCATGAGTTGAGAACCTATTGTGTGAGAATTCCTTGACCAGATTTTGTAATTAAAAAAAAAATTAAAAGGAGGCTTTTCTATATTGCTTTGAAAAAGTTTTAAATTCTTTTTTCCCCTGTGTTGTGGTTTAGCCCTAGTCGACAACCAAGCACCACACAGCCGCTCACTCACCCTCCCCCCACCCCCGGTAGGATGGGGGAAAGAATTGGAAGGGCAAAAGAAAACTCGCGGGTTGAGATAAGAACAGTTTAATAATTGAAATAAAATAATAATAATAATAGTAATAAAAATTGCAATGAAAAGGAGAATGAGAGAGAGAAACAAAACCCAGGAAAAACAAGTGATGCAGCCGCTCACCACCCGCCGACCGACACCCAGCCAGTCCCCGAGCAGCGATTGCTGTCCCCCTGGCCAACTCCCCCCAGTTTATATACTGAGCATGA
>VYZW01053410.1:3223-18846 GCA_013401315.1 Balaeniceps rex
CAAAATCTCCAACAAAATAAAAATGAAATTAAACAAGTATAATTTTCCACAGTACCTTGGAAAAATATGTTGTGAGAGGCTGCGTCTATGTTCTCCATCAAACACTGTTGAACCTGCAGAGGCAAAGGCCAAATAAGAACGAGTTGTTATCATATCCATTGACAGCTCAAACAGTTGACACATCTTCACTGACAGGTGAATATGTGCATATCGAAAAGATCATAAAAGAACCTAAAAAAGAAACAGAAATTAAGGGAGAGATTAAAGGAGATAAAACAGATGAAAGAACAGAGGAAAAACATAGTGTTTATAGGAAACTCATCTCAGCCAGGACAACACAGAATCAGAGCCAACCGTAATTAGACCTTGTACTCTGCACAGCTTACAACATTGAGAGAAATAATTATGGACACAAATGAAATAGCTACAGTAATTTTAATGGTGTTTTCCCAGAAGTCTGCTTCATGCCAAAAATAGTACACGTACTGTCAGTAGAAACAGAGTAGAATGGAAGGGCCACCATTACCATTACAATATATTTTTCAGATGAAAATTGCAGACATGGCACAACAGGCACAGGGACAGCGACAGTGACAAAGATTTGACAATAATACTGTGGCAGGGGACTAAGGAAATAGGATTTGCCTGGATTATCATGGCTCAAGTCTGCAAAGTGCTGCCAGAGGTTCAGCATCTGGCAGAATCAATCTTATGAAATATGAGCAATGGCTATCCATAGGAAGAATTTGTATCTGTTATTACATGGAACAATAAAAGGTATGATCTTTCCCTATATAACCTTACCTCTCTTATATCTTTAGAGCATCATGCTTATAACACTGTTAGTAAATGCCCATCTAAGAGGATTTTTTTTTTTTAATGTTCAATTATGAGCTGAAGCAAAGACAAGACATGAAGGTCAGTGTTTCCACTTTGGTAATCTTGTTTATGCTCATTTGGATCTCAGTTGTCAGTCATAGCCTGGATGTGAAGGCTGACTGATCCTTGGGACCAGACAGGGTCACCAAAGAAGGGAAGTAAAACTTTCTAGGGTATTTTTTTACAAATCAGTCCTATTACCCTACTCCCACACATACTGTTTCCCCTACACTTTGGAAAAAAAACCATTTCAGTTTACCACGAGAAAATTATGCTCTAACCCTGGCAAAAACACCTTGAGGAGGAGACAACTGGAAGAAACTTGGTGGAGGTGCAAAAAGACCAAGTAGCATCGGTCAGAATATCACACAGCAAGTTGCACAAAAAGTGGGAATGGTGGTGTAGTTCATAGACTGACATGTTATAGACCTATTTTTTTTCATATACAATTACCTCCTGAGATAATTTCTCTTATTTTAGGCAAAATCATGGTTTTTTAATTGTCCAAAAATATTATACTCAAACCCAAGAAATTCATCCAAACTCTAACAGAAAATACAGGAAGAACTTGACAGGTGGTTTGTAGTTCTGGATATAAACTAAACCCAGCAAAATCCCGAATCTTATCAGTCAAACAAGATCTCCTCCACAACAGATTTTTTTTATCAAAAGCTCTGATGAATGTGCACAAATTTACTTGCTCCTGGTGTTGATGTAAAATGTGATATTCCATTCATCTTGAAAAGGACTGTTTCATACACCCCGGGATAACAGGTAATACAGATTATCTGTAAAAGAGTTTAAAAAGAAACAGAAGTATGTTTTATTTTGTGTTGTTTGAAAATTAGGATGCATAAGATAGTATCATCAATATATATCATATTATTAGTTATAATATATTCTCGCTTAGACTAAAGTGATTGATTCTAGAGCACATTTTTTTGAAAAGGGATGCAGAAGTATACCTCAGCATCAATTATACCTACTACAACTCTTTAATAATCTGAGAATGAAACTTTCCAGCAACTGAAACCCATGACACAGTTGTATTGCAAGTGATTTTCTCAGTTATGATAATACAAAGTAGCAACCACTAAAAAAGAATAACTTTTAAGAATAGCAGTTTACATATGGGTGGTGCTTTCATTAGAAAGTGTTGACACATACTGATCAAAGTGGCAGAACAAACCACAGTCCTTCCATTACTAATTTGAATTGTCTCATAAACTTGCAAGGTATGTCTCTGCAGGACCCCTGTTTATCTGCCACCCTCCGCAGAAGTAAAATTTAAGGTAAAATAGAGTATATACATATATTTATAACATAAAGTAAGAAATATGCAAATATATTACTGGGGAGGCGATGACTTTCTCTCCTTTGAAGAACAGTTAATAAGCAGCTGTAATTTGCTTTCAAACTATTTTAAGTAATGATAATATCAAGCTTCCGTAAATAGTCATAGAACAGGCAGTCCAATGGATTTTTTTGCTACCCTTGATCATGAAAATTTTTATCTCATGTGTTAACGAAGAGGGTTCCTGAAAATCATAACTCAGTCAATGCTGGAGAAAGCATGGAAACATCATGTTGTAGACAATGCTGCACAGTGTTCTGCTTTCACTTAATATTCAGTTCCATTTCTGGGCTATTAATCGCATGAGAAGCTATAGTAACAATATAAGCAAGCCAAAACAAAGCATCTCAACCACCACTGTACAGTGAAGCAGTAGTATTATATCTGTAATCCACAAAATGAGCATCAATACCGAACCTTTAAACTATGACATGAGGAAAGGCCAACAGCTTTAAGAAATCTCACTGAAAGTGAATCTGAGGTGAACGTGGCAATATTTTATGTCAAGAATTCAAATAAAAGTTTAAGGCAACAACCCCCCTTGAATTTCAAAACACTCAAAAGCCCATGTCATAATACAAGCAAAAAGTCACTGTTCAAAACAGTCAGTTTTAATCACCTTTCCCTCAAAAAATAAAATTAATTTTAAGCCAATGATGCAGTCAATTGGTAGCCAGCAATCCCCTGTCCATGTTTACATTCTAAATATTTACATTAGTATGTACCGAAATATAGTGCTGTTAAAATAGCTGAAGCCCAGGCAACCAGTTTTATTCTATTGTACGTACCAAACACGAGTGTCCACAAAGATAGGTTTATTTGTTCACACATATCAGTCATTTCTGAAGAGCAGTCTAGTCTTTTCTCCCTGCAGGTAATGATAGTGACAGTCACAAAACCACAAAACTTCCTGAAGAGCAGTATAGAAATGAATCCAAAGCTTAGTTATTCCTCAGATGACAAATATATTAAGAGATAAATATGTGTAAAATCTTCCAAACCTGGAAAATCCATTTCACTATTAACACACGTATGCAAAAAAGTTTCTCATCATCAACACGAGAGCTTCTGAGACATGGAGTGTGGTCTTTCTGCAGCTTCCTGGAAGAGGTTAGCCCTGGGTCTTAGGCAGGTCTATGAAGTCCCCTGTTTCCTTTTGAAAACAGCCCGTGCAATCAGCGGCACAGAGGCAGAATGAGGTCACGCTTCCTGTAAAGTAGCCTCACATCAGAAGCATTCGTTTTGTAGAGCAAACCAAAGATTAAGATTAGCCCAATGAACGCTCTTGCAGGCTGTCGTGAAAGAGAAGATACACTATAAATAACGTTTTACTCCAATTATGATATGGAGAACACAGATAGAATGTTTTCTCATGAAGAAAAGTGACACAGATTTTTGTTTCAGAAAAAATTTGGACATGTCCTTCTATATCCTTTAGAGCTGAGAGTGATGAATCTCCCCAAACTGTCCTACCTGGTTTAGTCCCTGTCCTTTCCCTCTCAGTCTGGGTGTCCTAAGATTTTTGTTTCAGTTTTCTGAGTTACCTCACTCAGAAAACTTTAAAGTGGTATATCCAAATCACTCCATTTGTTGAAATACTTGTGAGCCTAATGGGCTTTGATGTAGGAAAATGATCCAGCTACCAAAAAAATGCATCTATAGTAACAAGACATTTTGCAAAAGCACTATTATACAGAAGATGCATTTGGTGAGAGTTCAGAGTTGTTTAAGTTCCACGGTCAAAAACATTATTGCAAATATATACCATGCAATGTTAAGATAAATTCCTTTGAAAGGAGAAAGGAATAAAGCCATTTGTAAACATATTCATTGTTCCACTCTGTATGTTTCATACTATGTAAGGTATCAATTCATCATACCTTAAAGTATACAAAAATAAAGTCAAATCCATGTAAGAGAAATGGAGCCTGAATAAGGTGTCCGGGCTATCTGTAGAACTATTACATGTAAAAGTAATACAAATCAGCTGCTTGACACTGAAGAATTATACAGCCTTAGGGAGCAAAATTTCATCTCCAGACAAATAGACAAAATATGCTAGTAGGTATCTCTCCTGATGTCTGTATATATCACTGACAAAGCATAAATCTAGTAAAATATGATTGATTTGATTTAATGATATTTTTTTATCCCCGGAGAAGGAAAAATACTTCAACTGATACAAAGGAACGTAAAATTCTCACCTCACAGAAAAGGAAACAAAAATAGGAATTAGGCAATTAGGATGTTACAAAAGAGCTTCTGTTTGGGAGCTAAACTAAAATGAAGATTTTATGGGCTTTTTGCTCAAACGTGAAAACACAGGGCCATGTTCATTCTTCACATCACTCCTTTTAATTTAGTGGAATTATGCCAATGAGGAAATCTAGTCCAACGCTATTTCCATGGATGCATGGGCTTCATCACAGTAGGATTTCCGAGGCCACACTGTCTCTCTACGAGCAATGAACATAAATTTCCAATGGTCTTTAAAACTAGGTCACCTACTGAAGAATTTCTATACATATATTGATTTACAGCACAGGTTACTTCTTGGGAGTATTTTTGGTTTCTTTTCATATTCTTCTCAACAGGAAGCAGTTAATTCTGAGCTTGGGCTGCTTTTTTGAAGGACATTGGCCTTTCATGTTTGTCTATATAGTTAAAAAATATTGTGTCTATATCATTTAGACTTAGAGGTGTTTTCTTTTTTAATTGCCACCATTCATATGTGAAACTCACTGTTCCACAAGCTTTTGATGTATAAACTTTGTGCATTAGTGCATATTTTATAGGTAGGTGCTAGCCTATAGTTTACATGTACACACAAAGGTTTATATACAACTTTTTTTGTTACCTGTTGCTCCTCAAACTGCCCACCCCACCCCAAGCCCCATCTCAACCATCATATTTCAAATTCTGGGAAATGAATACACCAACAAGCTTGCTATACAGTAGTTTTATGCCTGTTGCATACATCACAAGTTCAACCCACAAAAGGAAGGAAATGAGAAATTACAATACTAATTACCACATATCTCTTCTCCCAGGCTTACTCTACTTTTGACAACACTACAAATAAAGGAGAAAGCATATTGCCAGTGGAAAACATATTGTGCTGGGTCTGGCAGTCCAAGAGATGTGAGGCTGGGGCAGCTCCACGTCCCAGGTCCCACCAGCATCAAGTCTGAGCATATATATCTGGTAGGCACAGGCACACAGAGCACATGTATACACCATATATATACATACATACACAGCTGACAACACAGATAACAAAGAGACATACAGAGCACTCACACAGACAGCACCAGTGGCCTCATCTTTCTCACCTCTCTGGCTGAACAGGATGGAGGTCTACTAGTGAGAATATATGGATGTATACACATCTGTACAAGCTGGATCCCTCCAGCAGCTGGGCTCACACAGTCTGCCCAGTAGCCGCCCCTAGATCCCAGCCTCCCCAGTTGCTGACACCTGGACATATGAGCCCTCAGGGCCACAGCTCCACCCCAGTTGCTGGTGCAGACCATCACACACACATATACAGCTGGTTGGGACTCCCCTGGTCCTCAGCAGCCCGCTCCCTACAGCATCTCCCTTAGAGACACCCCTGGCCATAATGTGTTTCATGCCCCCAGGCAGCAACCCCCCTCAGTCCCAAAGGTGCTCTGGTATTGATTCATCTCGGTGGGTTTCATGTATGGACACTGAGGCTGAGGCTCCTCTGGGACAGCCCTGGGAGGGGCCCAGAGAGGGTGGCCCTTCCTCTGAGTCCTTAATTTGGGTTCCCATCTGCCATGGTGCCCCTGTGCTCCTCTGGGCTGGTGCAGAAGGACCTTTGATAGGCTTATGGCTCCTGGGAGCAGCTGGGGCAGGGTATTATTTGGGCTCCCCCTCCTGCTATTGTCTCTCCATGCTCCTTTGTGGGTGTGCAGATGAGCTTTTAGCACGTATTACACCATAAGTCTGCCATCTCAGCAACCCGCTGCAACTCAATGCAGTGCGCTATTATGCTAAACACACAATTTTCAGAAAGAGTATTTTGCCTGGTAGAGTGAATTGAGTGGCCATGGTGGAGGGAGTACAGTGCTTATTGATTGAGTGCAATTGAGAGTAATTTGACTCTCTCTGAACCTCCTGGAAAGCTCACAGCCTTTAGCTTTTCCACCAGCTTCAGTGATCATCAAATCAGGCCATTTGTCCCATATCAGAGCTAATGCTGTTTATATAGTACTCAAGAAGTAAAAAATATTCTGAGATATCTGAAAATTAATTGAAACATTCAAAAAACTAGCAGGGGAAGGGCTGGTCATGAGAACCTCAGAGCAGCCACGCTGGGACACACCGAAGGGCTATGAAACTCTCCCTGCCTGCAGTATTGCTGCAGGGAAAACTAAGACTCATTTTAATTCACCTTGTGAATGATAACATTTTAAGCTAAGAGCATTCCTTTATGCAGCAGAACGACTTAGCAATGTTTGAGGTACCCGGATAATTAAAAAAAAATTCTCACAAATCCAGACATTTTATTTCAATTTTAAGAGAAGGCTGATCCTGCGTAAAGTTAGCATTTCATTGCAGTCCACAGAACTGACACATCATATACAATTTTAATAGCCTTATCAGGTCAGCTGTATGAACAAAGATTAATTTGCTTTAAAAGAGGAACAACTTCATTTTTAATGTTATCAGATGGAAATCCCACTCCACCCTATCAGAGACTTCCTCAGTTTCACGCTTGAATTTTTTTTTCCCAAATTCATTATTTTAGCTTAATTGCTTCTGCCATACAGGGAACAAAGGGCATTTCTGTTTTGCATGGTAGAGAACAATGCATAGACCTGTAAAACAGAATTAGCTCTGAGCTTGCTCATACATCCCCACTGCTTGGATCTCAGCACGAGCTTACCTGCAATAATGCTATGTCAGCTGCCTCTGTATTATACTACACACAGAGTCCAGATAGACAAAAAGTGTTTAGAAAGGACCTAAATCAAGCAAACCTGCGATGCACAATGATACTTCTCTGTGCAAAGCCATGAGCAGTCTCTGTTGCATCTCCTTGCTCTTTGGTTGTACGGTATCAGAAGGAAATTTGGTTGGTATATAACTTGATGTAGACATGGGAATATGCTTGAGAGGAATTTTGTACAGTGTCACATCGATATATAAGAGCAATGGAAAAGCATACATGGGGAAAAGAAGCGCTTCCATTAGAATCTGCAACTCCCCCACCTTGCATCCAAAAATACTGCTCCTTTAAAAACTATTTTAACAGAGAAAGAAAACAAAAGGAAGCGGTTAATACTCAAATCCATCAGTCAAGGCAGAATTTAGTCGAGGTCCCTAACAGACCTTGGGTGGGTCCTCATTAGAGTTCTTTGTAAACTTCCTCACAAGAAGATCTGACTGTTACTGAACAAGAAGGTAGGAGGAACACTAAGAAAAGCAATCTGTGGTACAAGCTGTGGTAAAAGCTCGCTGACTTAATTTTATTAAGGATTACAAAAGTTCGTCAATTAGCACTCCTCAGTGTCTGCAGTGACCAGAAGCAGCCAGGACAGAGCCAGCTGTTGGCCCATTGTGCTCTAGCAGCATCTTATTTGCAGAGAATAGAAACGTCAATGCACCGATCACTGGTCTGAATGGAGAATGAGTGGGAACAGGGCTTGAGGTCGCAGGGGAAGCGCTGTATGAATGGCGTGTGTTCATGGTGCCTAGGCTAGCAGGTCATCAAGCTTCCAGCACAAATCTGCATGCAGCATCTTAGGACACCCAGACTGAGAGGGAAAGGACAGGGACTAAACCAGGTAGGACGGTTTGGGGAGATTCATCACTCTCAGCTCTAAAGGATATAGAAGGGCATGTCCAAACCCAGCACAATGCGGCCAACCTAGGGAGAACCCATAAGACGTGGTGAAGACTCAATTGCCCACATTCCTTGTCTTCCATGTCACCGCAGTTAATGCTGGACAGACCACCTGCATAGGAGTACCTTGGTGGCTGAAAGCTGAACAGGCCACCCAGATACACACAGGTTTAGGGTACCACCTAGGTGCTCTAAGTAGACACATAAAATCTGAATCTTTGGTTAGCAGTTTCCTTGTTACGAGTCCCAAAATGAAAATTCATGTTCTTCTGGAGGCAGTAAGGTATTGCTGATCAGTGTACCTGAGACCCTGGATGGTTTCTGTGACAGACCTGATGTGATCTGCATGGAACAATGGTGGAGGGTCTTGTATTGATGTGCAGTGAAGGCTTTTGGCCAACATATAATTCTAAAGCATCATAGCACACTTTACATATACCGCAAATCTGTAGTTGAGAAGGTGTTGCTGGCTCCTGAGACAATGGTACTGGCAAAATACTGATGATGCTGATGTCATGGTCATTTCTATAATAAATTATACTGATTGATGCATAAATGAAGACAAATAACAATTGACAGTGATACTCTAATAATGTTCTTTAAAATGCCTGTCTTCCATGCTGTTTTACACGCACCCTTACCAGTTGCCTCTCTATTTGTATGTAAACAACCACTGTAGTCTGACGGTGACTGAGTTCCTTTCTGCCTATATGCCAGTATTTAAGCAAAGTTTAAATTTGTGAAGCTTGTAATGAGAGTACACAGGCCTTTGTGGAACTGTTTGCAACTTTTCCAGCTATGCCTGTGCCATACTTACTTGTCGCCTTTCCAGCTGAATTCAAACTGATGTCCTGGACTAATGTAACTGCTAGGGAGAGGAAAAGGCACAGGCAGCCTTGGTATCCAGTGGAGGATCATGATACACTAGAGGCAGAATGGTTTTATAGCTTGGATGCTATCCAGCATTGCATAAAGATCAAGTTTTGATTGTGGCCTACAAGGCAATTGAGGACAGAGACCAGAACTATGATAGCCTTCCAGGAACCTGTCCATGCGATGCCAGCACGGACCCAATGGCCAAGTATCAAGAAACAAGTGACTTGCTTTGCAAGCATTTTACAGGCAGGGTTGCACACTAAGGGCTAATCTCTTAAATCGACAACCATCCTTCAGCCCCTGAGGACACCCCAGTTTTCACAGGACCGCAAAGGAGACAGGAAAATATCACATTAGTTTTACAAAGTGATTGGTATTGCCTGCCGGCAGATGTGATGTATATTTTTTCATTCTCACTGCTGGACTCCACCAGGTCGGACAGATGTGAGTTTTGGAGTTCTGTTTTCCTTCAGTCCAAATTGCAAATTCTCTCTACACATTCATACTGGCAATCTGGCTGTGATTTACCTGTTAGTCTCTCCTTTCCTCTTACAGTATTCCCCAATATCATTATGACTGTAATAACATCCTGCTGCTGAGTGCTCAAATGATGACTCCAACACAGTCGTCGCCTTGGCAGGACATGCCTTCTGACCCTTTCCCTTATCCACCCCGAGGTCAGCTCTCAAAAATGTCAGAGCATGAAAAACTTACCACTGGGATATGTGTGTGAGTCAAGTGCTCTGTTGATCCACCATAAAGTATATGCCAAATTTCAATCTCAGAGGGAAATAACCTAGAAAATCAGTGCACAATCACAGCCCGTATTAGCACAGCTTTTGTTCAGTACCATTCTCATCAAGGCTTTAAAAGAAACTTCAGTAAAATACTTGTTGATGTGTTCCAATCTACACAATCCAAGACATACAGCTGCAACAGGTAAGGCAGAAGTAAGCAACACATTGCACAGCGCTATTTCTGAGGCAAAAGCACAATTAAATCTCAAGGGGTCTAACATTCATTGCAAAACAATATTCATAGCACAGCAAATGTTGAGGATGCCCCCAAGAAATATCAAATGGATACACAGAAAGTGGTTTAACTGGGCTGTAACACGGCACAGCAAAGTTGCCTGCATCCAGAACAGGTAGCTGCTCCCTTCCAGCCATGCAGAGCATCAGGAGGTACCACTCTGGTAAGCAGCAACTTCACCTGCCTCCCAGGATTTCCTTTAACCTCCATCAGCAGTTGCATTTGCTCTTTCTTCTCTTGCTTTGCGTTTATTTGGGACTCTCTCACTAATATTGGAACTACCTGTATAAATGCAAATTTCATTACCCACCTGGCCTTAGCAGGTCCCACTCCTCAGCATCCTCATCTTACCATACTTCACCCTTACAATACGGCTAGTAGGGAACCTTACTTCTAGTTTATAGCTCCATGTCACCTCTCCAGCGTGCAGTGAAATACAGTGCTGTGGTTGCAATACCTGTCAGCAAACAGCCAGCTCTTCAGGAAAAACCATTTATTGAGTTAAAGGCATTCTGCAAAGAACCAGTGAGCAATTGAGTAAAAAATGTCCAGCTTCAGTGTCTTTCAAAACTGGAAAAGATGGGGGTTGGTGTCTCAAACCCATGGGGAGGGTTACTATTTTGTTTGGTGTCCATGGCAATGGCTATTAGCTACTTTCTTTTCCCACAGAAGGCCACATGCTCCAAAACTCAGCCACCTCAGGATATTTCCCAATGTCTGGAAAATTTAAGGCTTTAAAAGGAAAAAGAGAAGTGTTTGGTGAGATAGTGTAAATCTTCGCAAAAGGAGGGAGGAATTTCTGGAGGGGAGGGAGTTTCTAGGATGAAAGAAAAAGAAGGGCACAGAAACCGAAGAGGGGGACATAGTAGCTGATGCCAGACAGGGTGTCAAAATGGACAAAGCAAGTGGCAGGAAAAGGACAGATGATGACAGAGCAGAGCCGGGCTGTGACCAAGCCGCCTACACAGATGGATAGAGTGGGGCAGAGGTGCTGCTGCATGTTTGCTAGGCTGAGGCCATGCAGGCACCATTTAAATACAAGCACCAGCAGTCACTTTAAATATGTCTTCCTGCTATAAGAAGGGTAAAAACAAAGATGAAGTTTTATTCCATTGACTGTCACCTCGTGATTGCAATATCTGACATTTAAAGTAGTTATTTTATGGACTAATCCAATCGCCCACAAGAAAAAATAAATAGCAAAATAAACAAACTGATGTCTGGGTCTCTCTCACCATAATATCTTTTTTCCCAGGTGTTTGATCCTTCTCTCAGATCTTTCCTGAACCCTTCCAGTTTTTGGATGGCTTTTCTGAACCGTAAGTTATTTTAATAACAACATACTGGTGCCAAGTGCAGAGATAATATCACCTCTCTACTCCTACTCAGTATTTCCAGTGCATGTGCTTTGCAAAGACTGCATTAGTCTTTTCAGCATCAACAGCACACCATGAGCTCATGCTCAGCTGATTATGAAATCCTCTCTTCCCCCTCCAAGTCTTTGTGAGTCACTGACTGGCAAGATAAAATCTCCTATCCAGTTTGGTTTCCAAATTATGGTCTGTACAATATTCACAATGCTAAAGACATGCTTTGTGACAAGATTAAACACCAAATTTTGTGAGGAGCAGAAGTGATGAAATCTCCTTTCCTGCACCTTTGCCTTGTGATGTTCTGGTGTCTGAAGGAGAGCAAGCACTGGGCCTTTCTGTCATGCAGAGGTTGAGGCAGTCGCTCTTCCCTGCCCAGCTGGGCATTTTAACAAAACAGGTTGGGATAATGTGATGAGACCTCTGTCTCTCCATCAAGCTTGAAGGAAGGCAGAAGTTTTAGAAGTAAGTGGAGAAAGAGAAAATGGAAGGCAGACATGCAATGCAGCCATGTAAGCCCTGTTTTCCTAGGAGATGAGACTAAATATCGGAGATGTTTTTGTGCTAAAAGAATAAAAAAAGGTCTTGGTCAAAGTTGCTCCTCACTGGCTTTATGGTGGAACATAGTAGGTGAAATGGGGTCCTGGGCCATGGGCAGGGTGGGGGAGGCACTGCAGTAGGCAGGTCAGGGCCAGTAAGGGCTGTGGGTGCCCTCAGGGGTACAGCAGGGCAGGGGTGGGTATACCTGAAATGGCAGCAAAGAAATGGGGACACTGGCTGGGGCTCCATGATTTCCTAACAGTTCTGTTAAAAACGCAATGAAACGTTGCCCCATACTGCTGGACCACAAGCAGACTTCTGCCGTTCTGAAGGTGGTGTGGTAGGATTCACACATAGCACCCTGCGTTGGGATGTCCCTCTGAGTCCTTACTTTGAGTTCCTACCTGCCATGGTACCCCTGTGCTCCTTTGGGCTTGAGGAAACGGGCCTTTGATGGGCTGGTGGCTCCCTGGAGCTGCCGGGGCAGGGTATTATTTGGGCTCCCTCTCCTGCTGTTGTCTCTCTGTGCTCCTTTGAGGGCGTGCAGATGAGCTTTTAGCCCATATTACCAAACACCTGGGCTTGCTGCGCCTCTGCAGCCTGCCATCAGCTCTGCCACCCTCTCCTGACAGCCTCAGCAGTGAGGTGATGCGCAAGGTGCCACAGGCTGCTCTGAGCCCTTCTCATACCACAGCATAACCCAGCCAGCCTCCAGCAGTCAACAGAACATAACTCAACCACCCATATGTACCCTGCCCCATCATCACTACCTCTTTTATCTTTCCCCCCATCTCCCTCTCCTTGGACAGGAGCACCTTCACTTTTCTAATGGCATCCTGATGTTGCATGTTCATTGCATGCAGAGAGGTCTCATTGCCAATGCAACAACCCTCACCGTCCTGTAACAAACCCTCAAAACAAAAGCCTGCATCAAAACTACACTCAGGGTCATAAGAGCTGGAGAATTCAAATGAATGCTATGGCAACTTTTTTACTAAATAGAAAAAAAAGTGCTTTTTTTTCTTTGCTTTTTTTTTGTTTCATTTGTTTTGTTTTTCTTCAAGTCTCCTTCCTCCTTCAGCCTCTGCTGCTTGCCACCACCACCCAGAAAATGGGAACAGGGAAAAATCAGAGGAGGAATAAAAAATCCTGTAGCAAATAAATACTCTA
Organism: Balaeniceps rex; assembly: GCA_013401315.1. NCBI lineage: Eukaryota > Metazoa > Chordata > Aves > Pelecaniformes > Balaenicipitidae > Balaeniceps > Balaeniceps rex. The sequence goes on from VYZW01053410.1 coordinate 16,317, forward strand.
AAAAATCCCATTGCACAGTCTCCCTGCAAAGACTTCAAGTGGGAGGCAGCCTTGCAGGGACTAACCAAAGCGGATGGGTTGACTTGGGACAGCAGCCAAACACCCACACAGCCACTCGCTCACTCCCCCTGCAGTGGGATGAGGGAGAGAATAGGAAGAACAAAAGTGAGAATGTTTGTAGATCCAGATAAGGACAGTTTAATAAGTGAAAGAAAGCAAAAAACCCCTAAACCAAACAAACCAACCCCAAAAAACCCCAAGCAATGCAAAGGCAATCACTCACCACCTCCCACCAGCAGACCCATGCCCAGCCGGTCTCCCAACAACAGCCACTTTGGAAGACAAAAGCCCCACCATTCTTCTTCCTCTGCCCCAGGTTTTCTTGCTGAGGTTGATGTTTTATGGCATGGAATATCCCTTTGGCCAATTCGGGTCAACTGTCCTGGCTGTGTCCCCTCTCAGTCTCTTGCCCACCCCCAGCCCGCATGCTGGGGGGGCAGAGTGAAAAAAAAAAAAAGCAAGCCTTGATGCTGTGCAAGTGCTGTTCAGCAATAGCCAACATACTGCTGTGTTATCAGCGCTGTTTTAGCCACAAAACATGGCACCACATGGACAGTTATGAAGAAAGTTAACTCCATCCCAGCCAGACCCAGTACAATCTCCACCCCTGGTTCCATACCATTCACACCATGCTACATCCTACACTCTCCAATACATCCCCATCAGTCCCCCACCCCGAGTCCTTTGACATACACACAGACATCACTCCCTTAGTCTGTGGGAGAAATCCAGCCAATTCATTTGGTCCATGACTTGCGCTCCACACAGCAGCTTTCCACATCCGATGGTTTTGCACAACACAACAGGATCCACTGGTAAACAGAGCATGTTCCCTTTCACTTTCTGCTAATCTATTATACTCTTGGGCCTGAGCCACCTCCTTGGGTGATGCTATTAAATCTCTGCCTCCTGGACAAACTGTGATCTCTTCCAGGGTACATGGGCAGTTGGGGTTGCCCATTTGAGCCCGTTGCGTGATCAATGTTACCCACTTACTCCACGCAGCGTTGGTTGCGTGAGATGTAGAGGGGACCCTTCCTATGAACATCTAGTGCAAGCACCTCAGACCCTTGATACCCCCAGCTCCAGAACCCTAGAGGTTGACCTTGGGTCTCTCCAGGTGTTTTCTGTCAGAGGCTCCAGGTGAGGCCATGCTCCCCAGCTACAGTGCAGAGCATGTTTCTCACAGCTGGTCCTGTCTGGATGGGCCCAAGGGCTACCACACAAACTATCTCCTGTCTGTCCTGCTGCTGTTGAGGGCCCCACTTGAAAAAGTTCTTCTTTTGGGTCACTCAACAGAGAGGACTCACAAGCTGACTGTGACCCAGAATGTGCAGTCTCCAGAAACCCACTACGCCTAGGAAAGCTTGCATTTCTTTTTTGTTAGCTGGCGGAAACTTGACTGTTATCTTACTGATCACATCCATGGGGATGTGACGATGCTGATCTTGCCATTACAACAAGGTTGGAAAACGGAGGAGAAGAGGAGGAAGGTCTCCACGAGACGGTTCCCGGAGTGCTGGGATGGCAGCGATGCAGGGGCCAAACGCCAGACCTGGCTCAAGGCCAGTGCTTTTATCACAGGTCTCCCAGGCAAAGCAAAACACAGTGATAAGCAGCAAACACCAAAAGCTGACAGCAGCCATTAAGAAGCCCCGGAGTTTAATGTGCAGCAAGAAAGGGTGCAAACAATTCCGCATTGGGACCAGCGACAGCGATTAACAGCTGAACAGCTTAACAGCTATAAACCCAGGCTAGCACACCCTGACTGAAACTGTGTTACCTAAAGCCCCACGCTGCGTGTCAGAAGGAATGGCAGTGGGCTGGCACCACCAGCAGCCAAGCACCCACCCAGCCGCTCGCTCACCCCTCCCCGCTCCCAGGGGGATAAGGGAGAGATAGGGAAGAACAAAAGCGAGAAAATCGGTGGGTGGAGATAAAGTCGGTTTCGTGGGTAAAGGAGGGAGGGAAACGCAAGGCGCGATGAGGCCGCCTGCCGCCCAGCCAGCCGCTGGCTATGGGTGGCTATGGCGGCCTCGGTGGCCACCCCCACCCCATTCTCCCTCTCCCCCGTTTTTATGGCCGAGGCTGAGGGTGTGTGGTGGCAGCAGGGGAAGCCGCCAGGCTGGGCCAGCAGCACTCCGCCACAGCGCCACCAGCACAGCGTCACCCACGGACCCGTCCCACGCACCCCACCCCGCGGGCCGGCGCGGGGTGACCGGCGCTGTCAATCACCGGAGCTGTCAATCAATAACCGGAGCTGTCAATCACCGCCGCGCATGCGCGCCGCCGCCTCCCTTTGTCTCCCTCGCCTCGCTCTTCCCCCCCCCCCGCGTCACGCGGCGGAGGCTCCGCAGTCACGTGCCGGGGGCGGTGGCATGGCGGCGCCTAGCCGCGCCTCGCGGGCTCGTCGCGGGGTGGTGACGCGGTGGCGGGGCGCGGGGAGGATGGGGCTGTGAGGGCGGCCGCC
>VYZW01053416.1:0-42330 GCA_013401315.1 Balaeniceps rex
CGGGCCGGGCCGAGCCGTGCCGCTCCCCGCCACCGCCCCGCGCCTCCCTCCGCCGGCGCATGCGCGGAGCCGGGGCTGGCCCCTCCTCTCCGCCGCAGTTTACCTCAGCCAGGCGGGGGCGCGGACGCGGGACTCGAACCGGTGGCGCTGAGGGGAGTGAAGGCTGCAGCGCCGCGCCGAAGCCTCCCGGCCGAACCCCGCCAGACCCCGCCCACCCGCAGCGGGCGTAGCCAATCAGAGACCGCTATTCCCCCCCTCCCCGTCCTGACGCCCTTCTAACCAATGCTGACCCCCCTCACGCTGCCAGCCAATAGGGAAAGAGCTCGCTGTTCCGCCCCCCGCGCTCTCTTCAGCCAATGGAAAGGGAGACTTTCTAAGCGACAATCGGGCCGTTCGCCGGACGGCACCTCTTTCCCGTCGGGGGCGTGGCCCGCTCTGAGGGGCGTTGCCGTGGCGGGAGGCGTGGCCTGCGAAGGGTATAAAAGGACCCACTGCGGCAGCGGTGCCATTTTGTGTAGCAGCGCCTGGAGAGCGGCCGGCGGGAGGCAGCGGAGGGTTTCGGGGTTCGGACCAGAGCGGCCGGATGGTGAAATCCTCCCTGCAGCGGATACTCAACAGTCACTGCTTCGCTAGAGAGAAAGAGGGGAATAAAAGCACCATCATGCCCGCTGTGCTGAGCCTCAGTACCGGACAGAGCAGGTGAGGGGCCGGGGCCTCCCTCAGCCTTCGCACCGCTGGGCGCTGGCCGCCTCCTCCCTTTCCCCTCAGGGCCCAGCCTGATCCTTCTCCTCCTCCTCCTCGTCCCTCCAGCGCCCGTCGCCTCCCCCGTGACCGGGGGGAGGGGAGCTCCGTGGCGGGTGGGGGAGGGGCGGCCCGCGCCACCGCCTCAGCGCTGGGCGCTGCGGCCTGGCCTCCTCCCCCGCAGAAAAAGGGGGGAGGGAAGGGGGAAAAAGAAAAAAAAAAACGATTTTTTTTGAAGGCCCAATGCGGCGAAGGCCCAATGCGGCGCATGCCCGTTGTAGCGCCGGTTGCACCCCCTCCTCGGTCCGGTGTGACTCGCCGCCGTGCCGGGCGACACGTCCCCACTCCCCGCGGCCACCACCCCCCTGAGTCGCCTCAGGCACCCGGCTGCCTCCCGCCATGTGCCACGTTAGCTGCCGTCTGTCTGCAGGGAGAGCTCCCATCGCATCTCTGGAGTTGTCATAACCGTGGGAGGAAGCCTTGAACAACGCACACCGGCCCCTGACGGGAGGCGGCTGGTCCGTGAGCTGCTCCCGAGCAAGTTAACGGGCTGAAGGGTGCTTGGAGACAAAAGCCGGGCTGGAGGCAGGGCCTGGAGGTGCCGCCTTCCTACCGGGGTAAAAGAACCCCACAATTAGGCAAAGATATCAAAGGATTGAAAGCTGTTACCCCTTATGAAAATAATCGAGGGTACTGAGCCTAAAGTAGGACATAAGAGTGTTAGGAGAGCTGTTAGCTTAAAACTCAACCAAAAGATTAAACGATCCGATCAGATGCTGGGAAGAAAATACCTGAATTGGGGTGACTGGTGTAGAGTGATGGAAGCTTAGGACATCAGTCTGCCTTGTATGAAGGAAGCCATGATTAGACCTTGTATGTGGACCACCACATTTTTTTAGAAAGCCGTTTTTATACTTGGCTGCTGTTTAAAGGTTATTTTTTTCCATGAGGAGTAAGTGCACACAAACATCACTTGAAAATATATTCTCTTGCAAAGTGTAGGCAGCCTTCATTATGCATCGCCTTTCATAGGGGAAAAGGTGAAATTGTATAAAGATAGCCATTGCACACTTCTGAACAGGGTGTTTAAAGGCTTTATTTGTAAGGGTAATTAGGAATGCGTAGCTCTGCAGTCATTCTGAGATAAGTATCTAATGCTGGTACTAAAGAAAAGTGGCTCTTTCAAAGAGCCTAAAATAATGGATTGAACACTCTATTTGAGAGCGTGCAAATTTTAATTTTTTTAATAAAACTTTGCAGTTGCTGTGCTTACTAATGCACATAATATTCCAGCACGTAATACTTGACCTATATGGCCATTCAGTGCCTTTCTGATATGGATTATTCATCACAAATTTCAAGCTCATTAAAAAAAATTAAACTCGTACGAACTGTGCAAAATGGTGGATTATTTTGTACATGTTTATTCTGATTTGCAAATGGCTGCTGGCACTCACAGACAGGACGATTGTGAAAATTTCCCTAGGGGCCTCGATTGCTGCATCTGCTGAGATGACGCAACTCGAGAGTGAGCCTGCAGGGTGAAGGATGGTGCAGAGGGAGGGGCCAGGCAGCACAGCGTTTGCTCTTAGTACAGTAGAAGGCTTATTTGCTTAAGCAGGCTTATATGGATGGGGTGAAACTTAGCATGCGTACAAGGAATACATTTCATATCTTAGGAGGATAACGTTCTTCAGTACTGAGCTTAGCCGAGCAGTGTAAAATTGCTCTGAAGAACTCGGTAGAAAGGCTTGTAGGTTTTCAACTACCCAGGTGTGGTCTTGGAGTTAAAACTGGTGAGCTTGCTTCTGAGCTCCGCGTGGTGAAAGCATTTGAGGTAGTGACATCTGTGAGACTGTTGCATGTAATTTTCTGACCTCAAGCCAAGTGTGCTGATGCAAAGGTCTAAGGTAATTAGGGCTGTATATCACAGTGGGGGAAGAGAGTGATCGCTAGCTTGCTGGGCCAGCATACTCGTCGTAACTTATGAGAACAAGGTGAGGAGAGAATGGGATCTTGCATATGTGATCTTGAGTATGTGACAGCAGAGTGGTTCTTCTCTTGAGATCAAGTCAAGCATACTGCTGCCTTGGTATAAAAACACACCTTGCTCACTTCAAGTGGAGAGTGTTTTCATCTCCAAGTTAGTCTTTCCCTCAAAATACTGCAGCAGTAGCTTTCTGAGCCTTGTGGGTCTGGGCGTGAGGCAGCGCTCCTGTCCCTGGTCCGGAGGTTCCTTTGTCTTGCCACATCCCTGGGTTGCAGTGGGAGGAGTTCCCTTGGCCCAGGTTTGGCTTTGGGTGATGTTTTTTTTTTTTTTTTAAAAATCTTGTCATCTGATCACTGTTTAAGACCTAGAATTCACAGGACTCTGTCTAACACTGCCTGTTTGCCTCTCTGTGATCCCTTTCTAGTTCCAGGGTTCCCTTCAATTGCTGTAGTAACCTGGGTCCGGGGCCTCGGTGGTGCTCCTGATGTCCCTCACCCACCCCTGAAGATCCCAGGTGGGCGAGGGAATAGTCAGAGGGATCACAATCTTTCAGCTAATTTATTTTATTCGGTGAGTATGAATAGTAATAAGCAGCTTGCTATGGTTAGCTTGAATGCATTTCTTGCCTCAAGCCTATTAATGGGCTTATCCCTTCTCCAAAATGAATTGGAAATAACTTTGCACATATTACTGCTGCAGGATAATCGGCTGAATGTAACAGAAGAACTAACATCTAATAACAGGACAAGAATTCTGAATGTCCAGTCAAGGCTTACAGATGCCAAACACATTAGTTGGAGAGCAGTGCTGAACAACAACAACCTCTATATAGAAATTCCCAGTGGTGCTCTGCCTGAAGGGAGCAAGGACAGGTAGGTAGAATAAAATGCGGCTGCGGTTTCACTTGCCTCCATCTTGAAGGCCTAGCAGAAGGGTGGAATAACACTTCACTGTTGTTGATGTTCGCTTCCATTATTCTGAAAGTTGAAGTCTAATCGCAGTTCTTGATGCTCTCATGTAAGAGGCTGCAACGAAGTCATCCTGGTTTGAGGGTGGCTCCTGCCTGTTTTGTCAGGCAGAACCACCCAAAAGGTCTGTGCTTTCAAGCTGTGTTCCCAAGTACTGGGTGGCTTCTTTTATCCACTGAAAACACCAGCCTGGTTCAGAGTCTGTCACTGCAGTTCTCCCTTCAGCTGCAACAGAAAAGCATGTTTTCTGTGTTACTGAAAACCTAGATTTCTGCCTCAAGTTAAACCCGGGGCTTGTGGATTTCCTCTTGGTGTATGTCTCCAACGACTAGCCTCTTGTGCCTACGAGTTCATGTGCAGGTTGGCTCCCAGGGCCTTGCTAGCTATTTCTGAAGGAAACGTTTGCTCACGTGCATTGAACACCTTGTATTTGTCTTGTAGTTTTGCAGTTCTTCTAGAGTTTGCCGAAGAACAGCTTCGAGTTGATCATGTGTTCATTTGTTTCCACAAGAACAGAGATGATAGAGGTAGGTGTCAGCTGTCTCTAGAGATGTCAGTGCAGTATTTGAAGTTGGTTTTGGTGGGTGCTTTAACTGTTGTACAGTATCAAATGGATGAAACCTCTTTTCTGCTTTTTTTCCCTAGCTGCATTGCTCCGTACTTTCAGCTTTTTGGGCTTTGAGATTGTGAGACCAGGGCATCCCCTTGTCCCCAAGAGACCAGATGCTTGCTTCATGGCCTACACGTTCGAGAGAGACTCATCAGAAGAAGAATAGATTGCAATGTTTGCCTCTTACAGCTTTCTCGTTGTCTATAAAGATGATTCTGTAGAAATTTTGTCAACATCTATTACAGTATACATAACTCTGTATGAAACGTTGTGACCAACTGCTCTGGTGGTGAGATGTTGAAAATTTCAGACTTCACATCTTTTTCTGGATTTGTGCGCATGTTGTGGTTGTGCAAATAAATGCTCCCTCCAAATTAGCAGTATATTTCTTGAAGTTTAATATTGTGTTTGTGATACTGAAGTATTTGCTTTAATTCTAAATAAAAGTTTATATTTACTTTTTATTGCTGGTTTAAGCTGTTTAAGACTTGCACTCTGAAGAGATGGCTCTGGAACTGCCCTGACCATCAAAGCTGCAGGTGTGGAAAGGTGTTGGTCATTCTGTGCTTGACTGGAACTCATGGCTATGATCTACCAGGACTTGAAATAATCTAGCAGTCCTGTGAAAGCCTACTTTTAGTAAAATAATGAGCAGGTTGTCCATTTCCACTGGTAATTAGGATCGCTGCATCCCTGCCCTATCTGTTTCATAGGATGCTTCAGGGCATGTGGTAGTTGGAAAGTCACGAGTGAAATGCTGAGGAGCGTGGCTCACCAGTGCCTTGAGCTTCAAGTATCGAATATGCAACTTGAGTGTTGAGCATCAAATATGCAACTTTGATACCTGAAGTCTCAATGTTACCATAACAGGGGAGTCGCACTAGGGTGTGTTAAGCACACAGGATGGCTCGATGAGTTCTTTGGCTGTGATCTAGGAAGGCTTGTGGCACTTCCGTAGCTAAATATTGTCCTTGAGGCTGGGTGCCTCTGGAACAGGAGCTACACCTGAACTGGGGAGACAGCCTGGGGCTGAAGGGGACCTCATCAAGCAGTGCCTGCTGTTGGGGTCTGCAGACATCCGTTAATAGTGCTGGAATTAGCAAAACTTGCGCTGAAGTTACTAGAGCGAAGTCTCCAAAGGGCTGTGCTTTAAAGCGCTGTATTTCAATTTTTTTTCAGTACTTGTGGCTTTGGAGGATTGTTTGGCACCATTTGAGCTGATTAATATTTCCTCTATAAAACCTTGGAGCAGCGAATCCCTGGGGCGGGTTGTTCTACCAGGTTGTTACGCTCCAAGTCAGCATAAATAGAAGCACAGGATCTTTGGGAGTGCGTGCTCTGCTTGGGGCCCGACGTCCCCACTGAGCTTGGCTTTAGGAGCTCTGTATGTTGTGCAGTGTACGTAAGTGCGGGGGCCTAAGGATCACCCCACAGGTCATCCCTGGGCAGATGTTCTGGGCTAAGCAGTGCTGGAATCGCATGGAACACACCAAAATGGAATCCCTGACATTCCCTTCTCGCAGATGCATCAGGGAGCAGATCCTGTAGCACAAAGTAACCCGGGGGATGGCACCGTGTTCCCAGAGATCCTGTTGTTAAATTAGCACCCCAGTGACGGGTGGATGTTGTGGATGGTTTGTTTAATTGGCTTCAGATATTTACATCAGCCTCTTGCTAACGCCCCAGCTTGGGCTGCGCTCTGCTCCTTGGGTCCCAGGGTACGGCACGTAGCGCAGCCGTCACCTCTGCCGGGATCAAGGCTCCAGGCTGTGCTGAATGCGAGAGGTCTCCTTCCCACAGGTCTCTTGGCGATTTTTTTGCTGTGGGTTTTCTTGGAAAGCTGTGAACTTGCGGTTGGTGTGCCGAAGGCCAGCAAAGAGGAGGTGGGGATGACCAGGGAGACGACGTTCCTCCTTTACTCCACAGGCTGGTAAAGGTCTGAAGTTCATAAACTGGTTTTCTAGAGAAATTCTTGTTTTGTTTTGTTTTTTTTTTGTGCTGCAGCCTGCTTCCTGCAGGGATGTGCGAGTGTGGAGATGTACGTGGTCCTGCCTTGAAGGCCGTGGGCCCAGGTTTCACTGACCTTGGGTGCTCCGAGCTGCTCCTGGCAGAAGGGGAAGGGGTCACCCAAGCTGGAAACCAGAAACAGGGGTGCAGGGGGTGCTCGGAGGTGCCGGCCTGGGGCTGGGGTGGGCATGCAGGGGCTGGCAGAAGCAGGTTTTGTCTTTTGTTTTTCCAGGATCAGATGCCCAAGGTGGCTTTGGGCGAGCTGCTGCCGTGCCACGGGCTTTACCGCCATCTTGTAGCCGCACAAGATACTACAGGAGAGACGCTGGGGACCGCAGGGCTGGGGCTCACCCAGGACAACCCCTCCTGCGTGTTTTTGGCCCAAAAAGCCCATAGTGAAATTTGAACAACGTTTCTGTGGACCAAGCCGTGCTTGGGTGGTGACGGTGTCAGGGTTTGTGTGGCTGGGGAGCTTGTTCGGTGTCCCCCTTGCTCGTCCAGCCTCGGCAGGGAGGCCACACTGCCGGGTTTGGGTGCTGCTCCGGGGGGTAACAGTCCCCCACCGTGCAGGGAGCCTCGCACAGCGGGGCTGTGGTCTCAGCTGGGTCTTTGGCCCCAGTGCAGCCCAGATGATGAGGCTGCTGCCTGCCCACGCTTGGCGGGCAGGGCAGGAGGCAGAAACCCACCGACCAAGGGAGCCGGGCGCGTGCTGCTCTGTGGTTTCATCTTGGGGGGGGGTGTCACAGCTCTGGTTTACCAGGGTTTTTTTTTCGAGCTCAGGGATTCCTAGGAGGAATTCTCCCCCATCCAGCCGTGCCACTGGCTCTGGTGACTGCCTGGTGTGCCACTGCCCACGTCCGCGGGCACACCGGGGCTGCCCCAGTGGTAGCTGTGGGGAAGCCCGGGAAGGTCCGTCCCGCTGTGTGCACAGCCCACGCAGGCAGCTCTTCCTCCTGTCGGGTGATAGCTGCGAGTGGATTAATAATTACTTAATAATAATAATATAAATGACCTGAGCAGGGCCTTGCACGGCATTCCACCGTGACGGTCACCTGGCGTCCGCAGGGGTTTGGGGACCAGGGCGCAGAGCCCCTGTGGTGCTGCGTGTTTTATACCGAGCAGCAGATGCAACAGCCCTGCCTTGGTGCGGCCAGAGACCGGCCCCGCAGCCATAAACTGACCCGAGCTGTTTGCTGGACGCCGTCGAGGCTGTTCTGGCTGATCACCGCCCGGCAGTGAAGTTTGGCTTTGTGTTCCTCCCTGGAGAGATCACCGGGGTGTGTAATGCTGTCAAAGAAGCACATAAAGGACCAGTATTTAAGAGGCTCAGCTCTGAGTTTTATTGAAGCTGTTGTATTTTCCCTGTTAAAACGTCATTTGTATTTGTGACTATGCCACAAACTGTTTCTAAAAAGAGCGGGCTGTACGAGGTATTGTGGTTCTCCTTTGCTATCGGCGCATTAAGGTGAGCTGTAATGTGTGGCTTTGTGGCGGTGTTTGAAACAGCGAAAGCCTCGTGGCCGCAGGAGGGGTCTGGGGGGGGTTTTGTGCAAAGTCTAAGTCCTGTAAACTTTACTCAGGACAATCGGCCGCTAAACCGGCGCTTGATCCTGTGGCTTCCATCCAGCCGGCTTTCCTGAGGTGCTTCCATAAACTGGACTCACAGCATCAAACGAAAAATGGACCGAGGGTGTAAAAACACCCCCAGCGTTGTGGGAGCCACGGGTGGGAGCGTGGTCCCAGCTTCAGCACTCACGTGCTGGGGGGAAGCGGGTTCAGGTTGGCAAACAGAGTTTTCCCAGCCAGGACCAGCTTGGGTTCCTTGCGGGAGATGGCAGCTGGTGGATTTGGCCAGGTCCCCGTGGACTCTTGGCTTTGGGGAGACCTTTTGGGTGGGCTGAACTTCAGCTTGCCTTTAGGGCGTGTAGAGAGCCTGGGTGACTTGGTAGAGCGTGTGTTCAGTGACCTCCTTGAAGTACTGGCAGCACAGCCACTCCTCGAGGCCGGGGCTCGCCCCTGCCCCAGCCGAATTCTCCGCAAACTTCAGGAGCAGCAGAGCCCTCTTCACCTCCACCCAGCTCCGGAGCAGGGTGAGGGTCTTCTTGCTCCTGGCGAAGAGCTCCTGGCGAGGCCCCCAGAGCAGGACCTGCAGGATGCTCCTTGCCTGCTCGATGGAGACCCTCTTGCAGGGATCTCTGTGCAGAAGCAGCATGGCCAGACGCTTGAGTCCCGTGGAGTAGATGGACAGGGAGGGGATTTCAGGAAGTCTTTTGCTCCTGAACCCCAAGATGTTTTCCAGCGAGATATCCACGTGCAAGATCTGGTAGATCAGCATGCCTACATTCAGCTCATCTGCCACTGGGGAGGGTGGTGCAGCAAGCCCCTCGGTCCAGTCCTGCTCTTGGCTGGTAGAACAAGGTCTTTGCTTGCCTTTAACCTTGAAGAAGCTGCTGATGAGCAGCCTTGGAAGGGACAGGGATACCTCCTTGCCTTGCTGGCTCCGTGGAGGGCACGGGCACTGCACCAGCAGCAGGTTCTCGGGGCAGAGATCCCCCCGCCCCACGTTCTGCTCCTGGAGGTGCTCCAGCCCCATGCACACCTGCAGGAGGAGGAGGCAAGCCAGGCGTTCGTAGTGCCCGGGGCTGGTCCTGTGCAAACCGTGGGATCCCTTCACGAAGCCCGCCAGGGTCTCGTAGGGAACCTCAGGAGAAATAAGGACCTGCAGGACAGGGCGGATGGCAAGACGGGCTGGCCCCTCTCCAGAAGGGGACTGACTCTGCTCCCCCGGGCTTCCTGGGAGCACCAGCTCCCAGGGGAGGTGGTCGGTGAAGCGGCCGATCAGGCGCTGGATGCTGCAGTGCGCCCCGAGGGAGCTCTGCACCCCCAGGCTGGCGCAGCCCAGCTTGGGGACCTGCAAGGAGAGACAGGGCATGGCCAGCCGTGCGAGGACGGGGCCACGGGGTGCCTTGTCCTGGGCCGGGCCACCACCTCAGCTCAGGGCCACCAGCCCTGGTCCGACCCACGCATGGTGCTGGGCTCCCCCCGCACCCTCCGAACCCACTGGTGCCTGCTGGACCGGCTTTGAGCAAGAAATGGGAACGGGTGGGAGGTGTAACCCGCAGGGGAGCTGCAGAGCTGCTTTGATGGGTCTCATCCTGCGCTGCCTGAGGAGCCAGCTCTGCTCCAGCCCCTACTTTGCGTCCGCTGGCCCCTTGGGACCACTTGCCAGGGCATCTCTCCCAGCGGTGCCGTTGTCCTCGCCGTGTCCTTTGGACCCGTGGGAGCTGTCGCCCTCGCCGCCCCGCCCCGCCATCTCATTTAGCAAATGCAGAAGTAGGTGCAGAAAGGGGAACCGCCTGCGTGACGGGGGCCAGCGGAAAAGCCAACGCTCCCGGTTCACGCTCGCCTGCAGCACCGCAGCTCCCCGTGCCCCGGGAGCCGGCTCCCTCTGCACCGCCCGGGCGTTTTCCCCAAGTCCCTGCTTACCTTGGCTGCAAGCACCAGCTGGGTCTGCTCAAAAGTGAAGCCCACCCGGAAATACCAAGCGTCCCTGCTTTCGCAGCACGGCTCCCGGGCCAGGATGCTGAGCGCTGCCCAGCTCTTCCCCGCCAGCTCTGCCTCCAGCAGCTGCTGCCGCTCCTCCGGCCCCACAAGCTCCTCCTGGATGCGAGCCGAGAGCCGGGCCAGGGCGGCCGCCTGGCACCCCAGCACCACCCCGCACACCCCGGCCGGGCTCTCCAGGGGCTGCAGGAGCTGCCCCAGCTCCCCGTCCGCCGTCCTGAACGTCAGCTCCGCTGGGCTGGGTGATGGGGCTTTTTGCGGGCTGCTCCGGGCCACCGGTTCCCCCAGGCTCTGGGACTTGGTCAGGGGCTTCTTGGATCCCCAGGAGGGTCTGTCCCACGGGGGGATGGAGCTGGGAGCCCCCTCCTCGTGCTGCGGATGGGGTGGGGGGATGCTGCCCACCCATGGTGTGGGGTCACCCCGACAGTGCCAGAATGGCCCCTGCTCCGGGAGGGATTCCGCTCGCTGGAGCTGCTTTTTCGGCAATGGGGGAGGCAGGGGGACCCCGTTGGGCTGAGCAGGGGGTCTCCCGGCTCCTTCTCCTCGGCTAGCCTTGCGGGGGACGAGGTGGGCCCGCAGCTCTCCTGGGGAGGGAGGAACAGACATGGCCGGGCTAAGACTTCCCAGGCTGGGAAAGAAAGTGGGAGACAAGGTGGTCTGGGGGTACGAGCACGTTAGTATTTGCCCCACTGCATATTTCCAGCCCCAAAGCGATGCCCAATGCCAGCCGGAGGGGTGACAGCCGGGTGCTGCAGGAGGATGGGGACAGCAGTGGGCTTTGTGCCCACCGTCCAAGCTGACGCCTTGGCGGGCAGGAGGGCAGCGGGGTCGGGGCGTCACTCACCCACGTTGCTGTAGATGAGGGCTGAGTCGGGGGGTCGAGGCGGGCGGCCCCCCGGGGTGTCCGGCATGGGGGTGGGTGGTCCGGGGGCACCCAGGTCCAGGCTGCTGCAGCGGGCGCGCATGCTGCCCCGCGCCTGCGCGATGGCCCTGCATGGAGCTGGGAGTCAGCGCTCGCCCCCCCGGGAGGTTTCTGACTCCTTTCGGTGCCGGCTCAGGGGAAAAATAAGGAGAAAGGGGAAGCGGTGGCCTGGGGAGCCCTGGCTGTGCGGTTTTGGGGCAAAAGACAGGGAGTTTGGTGGCCCAGTGACTCCAGCTCCTGCACTGGGGAGGTCCTGGGGGTGCTCCCGCTCCCGAGGGGTGGGGGCTGCCTTGGGGGCTTCACGTGCGCTGGTTCGCACCCGCACGGGTATGGGGCAGGGGTGTACACACGGGTTTGTGTCTGTCCTGCGGTCCCTGTCGGGTGGCCGTGAGGAGGACGCGGTGGTGGGAGAGGTGTGGGATGAGAGCAGGAAAAGCCTTCAGCACCCCCGGCCTGGGTCTGGGGGGACAGGATGGGGGGGTCTGTGCGCAGGGAGGGAAAAGCGGGGAGCCCCTAAGGAGGGGCGCAGCGGGAAGGAGCCGTCTGCAGCCCCGGCTGGGGTTTCACTTCCCCATCCTGGCCAGGCTCCGTGCAAACCTGCAGCTCTGACCCTGCCGCCACAAGTGGTACCGAAACCACGGTGGCTTGCTTTACAAACTCTGGTTTCTGCTGGGGACATCACTCCCTGTGCAACTTCAGGCTTTGCCCCAGCTCGGCCCCCGTTACCCCCAGGAACCGGGGGTTACGGCCCTGCCTCTCGCCCCGTGCCAAGCATGGGGCTGAAGCAGCCTTGCTGGGGTGCTGCTGGGAAGCTCCTTTTTGGGCCCCGTTTGCAGAGCAGTTTTGTTACCTCTGAGATTTCCCTGGCAGCGGTGGGGGCCTGGAGGGCTTCAACTCCATCTCCCGGCTCGGCGGCGGCTCCCGCTCCCTGTCGCAGGCTCCCCCGGCGCTGGCCATGGCGCCGCCGGGAATCGCCTTGCACAACCCGCTGCAACCCCGCTCGCAGGAGGATGTTCTTTCAAAACCTGCTTCTTGCAAGTCTAAAGGAAACCGGAGGCTTGGCCTCGCTCCCCGGCAGCCCCCGGCGCTGCTCCAGGGCCGCCCGCTGCCCGCGGAGGCTCCTGCTGCGGCCGCAGTAATGGCATCGCCTTCGGTGCAACCTGTTGCAATGGGTTTGCTTCCCCCGAGCTGCTCGGGGAGGCTTTGCCCTCCTCCTCCCGGGCTGTTTTCTGGCTGGCAGCTGTATTGAAGGGGGGGTTTTCCACGGTAACCCCCCCCCAAACCACATATTTAATTCCTTGCTCTTCAGGTTGCGTTACTCTAGCTGGATTAGCGAGGTGGAATTTTTTTTTATTTTTTTCAATGGTTTTTGCTGGGATTTCCTGCAGCCCTTGCACAAGAGGAGCCCAGTCGTTAGAAAACACTTTTTTTTTTTCCTCCCAGAGCTTTACAGATGCTGGGAGAGGATGAAGCAACACGGCTCGGCTGCTGGGGAAAAAAAAATCCCCCCCATCAGTGTCTGTCCCCTCTAGGCTGAAGTCACGCTTTTGACACTCTAAACCCCCAAATATTTTAATATTTCCTCCCTTCTATTCAGTCGTTGAACTAATTAGCAAATAACTGACGGCACTCGTTAGCACTTGGCCTGGGTGGGTGGGTGAGCCCCTGTGCCGAGAGCTGCGGGAAGCCGGCTTCAGGGGTTTCTCCTGGGAGCACCGAGGCCGGGGATGAGCGGGCTTCGGGGGACGTGGATTTGCACCAAATGGAAACATCCACCGTATTCCCACCGTGTTTCCATCAGGTTTCCACCGTATTCCCACCGTTTGAGCTGGACCATGGATCCCCAGCGGCAGGGCGGGCGCCCGCGGAACCCGGCGCCTCTCCAGGGTTTTGGGGGCCGGTTTGGGGCTCAGCGGGTGCCCGTGAGCCTGAAGCCGCCCCCTGCGAGGAGCCCACCCACCCCAGCGGTTTCCTCGTTGTGTATTTTGCAATCCGTATTTCCCGGCCAACACCGAGCGAGCCGGTAGGTTTGTGTGTTTGCCCGCGGTGCTTGCCGAGGGCCGTTTCCGCGGTGCCCAGGCCGTGTGCTAGAGCTGATAAAAATACGTGTTGGGGCTGAGTCATGGCTGAACCCGGCACTGGCTCAGCGAGGTTGTGCAAGACTTCTTTGGGAGATGACGACCTGCATCGGTACCCGCCTGCTCCTTCCCACGCCGCTGCCGGCGTTGGTGCCGGGGCTGCAGCCCGGCCCTGCCCAGCGGCGTGGCTCGCCTTGTGTTGCTCCCTCAACGCGTCACCTGGGGCTATAACGCCGCAAAAATAAAGAACATAACTGGAGCATTTAAGATTCCTTGGGATCCTGGGCTTATTGATGTCGTTCAGCAACGGGGTCACCGCATGTCCCTCGTCACAGTAAGTCATTTATGTTAATGACTGTACCACAAACTGCTTCAAGCACCAGTAAATCCATTAGAAGCATCAATATTTTTCCCTAATGAGTAATGTTAACTTCAAGATAAACCAGAGACCGTTAGGAATAAAATTACAGAATTAACGCGATGAACGTGACCCTCCCGAGCTGAAGTGGCACGAGCGGGGCAGGCAGGAATTGCCTTTTGCAGAAGTCTTAGCTGCAAATTCCCTCATGCCTCTCAAAGGAGACAACGCCGAGTTCAAAAGCAGCCCGAGCCCCTAAAGAGGACGGTGATGGTGATTTTATATCGCTAAGCCCTGCAGGACTGGTAAGCAAATGCTCGTCCAAGTGCCGGGGTGCCCCTGAATCCGTCGGTGGGTTCCTCTGCCGGGCCCGGGCTGATGCAGCAGCTGCAGGACACCGGCGGCAACCGCAGCTCTGGTCCGGGGGTGCCGGGGTGGGATTTGGGGACTGCAGGGAAGCTTTACTTAGCCGAAGTCTTTTTAATTTGTAAAGAAATTGGTTTCTCTTCCCAACGGAAGATACGATCCTAAAATGCACCCGCTGGAAAATTGCATTTTTCTAATTGTCTTTATTTTTTGGTGTTTTTTTCTTTTTTTTCCATCTTTATTCTCAATGCATCCCTGCTGCGGGGACTCTCAGCTCAGGACGGGTCGGGGTGGTACCTGTCAGGTGCAGGGGCTGGGCGCAGCGGGCACCGGAACCACCTCAGCCGGTTTCTCAGCATCTTCAGTCCCAACAACTCTCATCCCCCAAAGCTGCCAAAGGAGCGGGTGGGCTCAGCCCTGGCTCCCATGGGTGTCCCTGAGCCCACGGAGCACCCCAGGCCCTTCGGCACAGGCGCAAACCGTAACCCTGACCCTTAACCTCCTGGGAGCTCTTGTGTCATGCAATAGTTTTTTCATGCAGGAAATCAGCGGAAAAACCCCGATTTCCTCTTTTATGCCCACGAGAGCTGTTGCCCCAGCCGTGGGGGCTGCAGGAGGCCCAGGCGCCGGCAGCACCCAGGTTATTTTGCAACCAGCGCCGCCCTCCTTCAGGTGCTGGGAGCCTCCCCGGTCCCTGGGGAGCAGCGGGGTGTGGAATTTTGGGGTGCAGAGGCTGGGAACTGGCCCCGGGCCCTTTTCTCCAGCAGATGGAGGCGTTGCTTTGCTTCTTCCACCCCACAGGCTCCCAGTCCCCATCCCAGTCCCATGCTGGGAAGGCTGGGACTGGGGGCTGGCATGGGGCAGGCCAGCCACTGAGCCTGGAAGGAGGCAAACGGGGGGGTTGGGGGGGCGTAGGACCCCCTTTGCTGGGGACACAAGGACAGATGGACCCCAGCCAGCGGGGCAAGGGGACACTGGGATGGCCGAGCGCCTCGTGGGCAATGACGGCAGCTTGGCCAAGGGCAGGGACGGCCTTGCATGGGGCAGGGTGTCCCCTGGGGCTGACGAGACGGGGAAGGGGACCCAGCGGGTCACTTCAAGAGGGACCCCCCCCACTGGTCCCACTGGCTCCTGCCCCTTGACCCTACTGCAGTGCCCCTCTGTGCCTCAGTTTCCCCAGCCAGATCCCCAGTGCCTGGATTTCCAGTCTCATCGGCGAGGTTTGGCCGTGTGTGCGCACGTGAATCCTCTTAACATCCTCCCTCGCCCCCAATTTCCCTGCAAGCAGGAGGCGAGGCGCTGGCTTTGCACCCTTCAGCTTAAGGGCACACGTATAACCACTCCATTAATAATTAATAATGGATTAATAGCAGTGGCAGTCTGTTAACACATGCACATTAATCATTTATTAGTTATTAATACGGACTTTAGTACCCGCTGAAAGTTGGTTTGGCGTCGTTTATTAAGGGGTTTGCGGGGCTGACGGTGGCGATGGGCTGCAAAGCCCCAGCCCAGCTGGGCGCTGCAGTGACCCATTGCTGCTGCAGTTTCCAGCCATCACTGCTCTAAACCAGGGAGATTTGCTTCCAGTTCGTTCATCACACATGGGTGAATCTAATTTCTAAGCGAGGTTGGTCAAACGTCGTTAAACCACTGGCTGGACCCTGCTCTGTGGCATCAAACGTGTCCTTGCCTGCGGCGAGGGACGCCCCGGGGCGCTGCTCTTCCAGCTTCACCCGACCTCCAGCCCTCCCCGTTCTCCCAGTCTGGGTTTTCCTGCTGTTTTTTGGGATGGACAATCATCCTAAGCTGAGATCTGGGGGTTTAGCATCTGCCTGAACCCCAGGACACCCTTCGGGCTCGCACCGGGCTGGGGCAGGCCTGGAGAGCACCAAGGCACGAATCCTGCACGTGGTGCAAGCGGCCCCGACAGCCCTTTCTGGGTCCTGCCCAGCTCCACGCTCGCACTCGGTCCTGCTCGGGCTTCCTCTGCTGACTTTGCCTTTTCTTATCTGAGCCCCATGGAGAAGGAAAGGGGGAAAAAAACCACACGAGCCACAAAAATCCCTTTTTTTTTGTTTTTTCCCCCAGCAAATACATTTCACATGCCTGTTTTACATACAAAATTGTGCCAGGTCTGCACTGCCCAAACCTGCCTTTGCTCCCGGCTGCAAGGGTCCGTGCCTGACCCCCTCCCCNCCCCCGGACACTGAACAAGGGCGCGCGGGTGACGCTGGTGGGACCCTTGGTACGACACGGCATGCACGGCTGGGGGAGCGAGGGGGCACCGGGCATGCGAAGGGGCCGCGGGCAACGTCCGGACCCATGGCAGGGGATGGGTGGGGAGACATGGGCAGCACACCCCCCCCTCCCCGCCCAGGTCAGGGGCCCGATCCTGGCAGTGACCGGCTGTAGCCCAGGGAGCACCTCGGGGAGGAGGGCTGGGTGCTGAGCCCGTTGCCTCCTTCGCCCCTCTCCCCCCGGGGGCTCAGCCGGGGGCCGAGGGGCACCCAACGCCCATGGGTGCGAGAGCAGAACGGGGGCAGCGGGACAGGGTGCAGGGGACGACCCGAGCAGCCGCTCTCACTTGTGCCCCATGCAGTGAAGCTCACGGGGGACCACAGCCCTGACCCCTCGGGAGCTCCTGCCTCCAGCGCCGCCCCGAAGGCCTGGGGATGCCCGGCAGGAGATGGGCAGCTGCCTTCTCCAGCCCCAGAAGCAAACGTGCCCAGCCTGACCGCCGCTGGCTGGAGAGGGGACATCCAGGCAGGGGACGTGCCCGCAGGAATGGGGACAGAGGTGGGACCTGCAGCAACCCCCGGGGGTGCATACGGTGGGAGAAAGAGGAGGAGGAGGAAGCGATGGGCTCCCCTCCCACCTAGGTCCCATCCAGGCTCTCCCCTCCCAGCTGTGCCAGCTCTGCTCCTCCTCCCACCCAACCCCTTACACCCCGAGCCGATGCCAGCGGCACCCTGGGCAGCGTGGGAGGGGAGGCCGGGGACCATCCCCGCAGCAGCAGGGAGCGGAGCCTGGGACACGGACCCGCGGTCCCCAGCACCAGAGGGTGCAGGATCCGGGCGGATGCGATGGAGGTGCCAGCCGGGACCTTCTCCCCGCATTTGCTTTTGCCGCCGGTTCCAGAGGTGCCAGCCCCAAGCCCTGCTCTCCTCGTCGTCCTGGGCTGCGTGGCCTCCCTGCGCAGGATGAGCCAGCTCCTGCCCTCCTGCGGGCTTCGACTTCGCAAGCCAAAGTGAAAACGGACCCAAAAGTGCCTTTTTCACCTGTACGAATCCCAACCTCCACCCCTTCACCCCCCCGCCCGCCGCTGCCCTGGTGACAGGGCCTTGCATCGCCCTGCGGCTGCTCCTCCTCATTTTAACATCCTTGGCCTCATTTTGCCTTGTTTTTCCCTTTTTTTTTCTTGCTGACGCCTCCTCAGAGCCTGGCCTTGGCTGGGTTATTATTGCTTGTGCAGGAGCGTCCCCAGGCACCCACATTTGCAGATGCCGCCTCTTAAATCCGCCGACGGGAGGCTCTCAAGGCATGGCCGTGCCCCGGGGGGTCCGGCTTTGCCAAGGGGCTGGACGAGCCCCCCAACTTGGCACAACCTCCCCCAGCGCCCCAGTCCCGCATCGCCCCGGAAGACATTTCTCTTGGAAATTCATTAAAAAAAAAAAAAAAAATGGTTGAACCAAAAAAAAAAACCAACAAGAAGAAAAGAGAAGAACCATAAACAACCACCAGGAAAGTTTTCTGGAGAGTCTCTTAAAAAAAAGGGAAAGGGGGAAAAAAAGGAAGCAGTTTTTTTTTTCCAGGCCCAAACGCTAGAGAAATGCATAGTTGGTAGCAAAAATGTCGGCTACATTGGGAGCCCCTGGCGCCGGGACGGCCCCTGAGCCATTGCGCCCTGAGGGCTCACCGCGGGGCCAGGACAGCCGGGGTCATCGCTCCCCGACCCTGAGGTCCATGCGGTTCCGATCCTGCTGGCCCGCGGCACCTCCGGCATGTCTCCGGCCGTGTCCCAGCACAGCGAGGTCCCGCCGCCAGCCCCGGGACGTCGCTGGTGCTCCCACATCCCGCCTGGCCCCGTCCCGCCGCGGCTGTGCCCAGGGCCAGGCAGCAGACAATGGTTCTCCTCTGGGAGAGGCTCAGATCATCTTCATGTTGAACTTTCTGGCTCCTCCTTGGCCGGTGGTGGTGGTGGGACCATCCACCTTGCGGAAGGAGTACTCCACTGAGAAGTTGTTCTTGTGCTGCCCCCGGCCCCGGCTCCAGACGAAGAGGAGGAGGAAGCAGAAGAGCACCACGCCCAGGAAGGTGATGCAGCCCATGGCCGTGGAGACCAGGATGGTCTTGAGGTCCAACGTAAACTTCAAGAAGACTTGCGTGTCGTTGTGGGAGGTGTCGTTGAACTCGCTGAGGTACAAAGTTCGGTTCGCGTAGCGGGAGCTGTCGGCTGGCCGCCCCTTGACCGTCAGGGTGGCGAAGTAGGTGTCGTTGCCTCCCGCGTTGCTGGCGATGCAGATGTAGGTGCCGCTGTCCTGCACCTGGGCGAAGCGGATCTCCAGGGTGCCCCCGGGCAGCACGGTTGCCCGCCCCGTGCTGCGGGTGGTGATCATGCGGTGCTGGGGGGACACCCAGGCGATGGAAGGGTCCGGCTCCCCGTCCGCCCGGCAGAGGAAGGACACGGACTGCCCTTCCCGGGCCGTCACGTGCTGCAGCTTCCGATCCCTTATCTTGGGCTTCTGGCAGGTGAAGTACTCGAAGAGCACGGAGTCCGGGAAGTCGCGCAGGGCGTTGCCCTGGATTTCTGGTGGTGAGGAGCACATGGGCTGCTGCCCGTCGAAGTTGAGCGTCTTCCGTCGCTGCAGGATCCAGAGGAGGCGGCAGTCACAGGCCAGGGGGTTCCTGTCCACCCGCAGCGTCTCCAGCGTGTTGACAGAGTGGAAGGTGCTCTCCTCCAGGGTGGAGAGAAAGTTGCTGGAGAGGTTGAGCAGCCGGATTTGTCTCAGGCCGGAGAAGGCCTGCGGCTCCACAGACACCAAGAGAGCACCCACGATGTGGAGCTCCTGGAGCCGGATGAGGTCTTTAAAGGAGCCCTTCAGCACAGTGCTAATGGGGTTGTAGGACAGGTTCAGGTACCGGAGGTACACCAGGTTCCTCAAGGCAGCGGCGGGCACGGCTGTGATGTTGGTGTAGGTGATGGAGAGCGAGGTGAGGTTCAGGCCCTGGAAGCTGGTGGGGGAGACGTCTTCCAGCAGCGGCCAGTTGTCGATCTCCAGCTGCAGGAGGTTGTAGAGCTTCTTGAAGTTTTGGTCCTCCAGCGCGGAGATGCTGAGGTGCCGGAGCCGCAGCACCTCCAGGTTCTGGAGGTAGGAGAGCGACTCGGCTGAGATGGAGGTCAGGTTGCACTTCTCGATGGTCAGCTGCTCCAGGCCAAGCAGCCCCGAGAAGGCCCGTTGGGAGATGTACACCAAGTCGTTATCGCCCACCTCCAGGCTCTTCAGGTTTCGCAGGTCCTGGAACATGTAGTCCAGCAGGATGACGAGTTTGTTCTCGCTGATGTCCAGGAGGGTGAGGTTGGTCAGCTTGGTGAAGACCCCCGGGGGGATGAGCTTGAGCTGGTTCCCCCGCAGCCGCAAGGTCTGCAGGTTGAAGAGGTTGCTGAAGGCACCCGGCTCCACATTGGAGATGATGTTCTCGCTGAAATCCAGCTCCTCCAGCAGCGGGTACGGGGAGAGGTCCCCTGGGTTCAGGCAGCGGATGCGGTTCTTGTTGAGCTCCAGGATCTTAGTCTCGGTGGGGATGCCCTCGGGGATGGAGGTGAGCCGCTTGCGGTGACACACCACCGACTTGATCTGCGGGGCGCACTCGCAGCGGGGAGGGCAGGCTGCCACCCGCGGGGGGCTCAGGAGGACCAGGTGGAGAACCAGGACCGGGAGCCAACATGTCATTGTGTAGAGCATGGTCTTAGGGGCTCACTACCATTCTCCCATGCGCCTGGAAGGGAGAGAGATGCGGAGTCAGCCCCGGAGAGCCTTACAAAGTCCCACCCAGCCCCATCACCCTGCTGGGGGTTGAGACTGGAAAACGCTCTGAAAACCACGGCCCACGGCCCTGACAAGGTCCCAGCCCCCCCAAGGAAGCCCTCTGGACCCCCTTCTCAGCACCTAACGTGTGACCCAGTGGCTGTGCCCTATGCCAACCTGGGCCTCACCGCCTGCACGCACCGTTAGGCGAGCAGGGAAACTGAGGCAGGGGGAGATATTTGCAAGAGGAGACACGGCTGCAGACCTACATCTCAGTCTGCCCCCGCACCGGCTCACACCCGCTCCGTGCCGCTGACGGTGCCTGCACAGGCGTAGGGGACTGTGAGCACGAGCGCCCCGGGATAACGGGGGACACAGCCCCCCAGGGCAGTGTAGGAGCAAAGAGATGCAGCCAGAGGCCTTGCAAACTTGTGACATGGGGGGATGCCACATCCCCTCTGCTCCCCGTGCGGCTGCAGCGAGGTCTTGTCCGGTGGCACAAATCCTCCCGAGGCGTCGGGCTTGGCGAGATCCCGGAGGACGGGGGACGCTCGGTGCCACACGTAGGGACCTGCCCTCCTGTCCCCGTCCCCCGCGTCGCCCTCTCGGAGTGGAGATTAAAGCGGCCACGGGCACAATCTTCGCCGACGAGGGATTAACACCGACCTTGCGCGGCGCGGTGCTCCGGCTGCCCTCCTTTCCAGGGATTAGCACTTTGCCGCCGCTTTCCCTTTTCTCTGCCCCCCCTTCCCCGCTCCCTGTCCCCTTCTGTGCCCCAAATCTGCCGGGCTGCCACCACGCCTGCAAACACCTCCCAGCGCCAGTGCGAACTCGTCATCCACCTTTCCCTAACGAAGCACTGTCATTAACCTAATTAAGTAGCAGAGCTGCTCGGGGGCGCTGCGGGGTGTTTCTGGGCCCGAGGAGGGAACGTGGGCGATTTGGGGGATACCGAGAGCAGAGCCAGCCCCTCCAGCCACCGGTGCAGAGAGCGGTACAGGTCTCAGCCCCGCGCTGGGGGCGAAAGGCCCGAAGAGCAAATATCCCAAATGAGCCGACTGACGCGGCCTGAAGCAGTTCAGCACCTCCTGGCGTTGGGTCCCCACCCCAGGTCCCCAAAGCAGCGCGGGGGCGAGAGCCTGGGCACAGCATCACCACCTGCGCCGCAGCAGGGTGCCCACCACAGCAACGCGGGGGCACCAGCCTGGCACGCCTGCCCCCACGGGGAGATGCCCACCATGTCTCAGCAGCCCCCTTCTCCTCTCCCTCCTCCTCCTCTTCTGAGTCCTCCACCTCCTCGCTGCCAGGATTTATTTGCTTTGTGCCTTCCCAGGTGCCTCCTGGCCGCTGCACCTCACGGGCCGGAGGCGAGGGCATCCCTCTCCCCATCTGCTCTCTGTCGGCAGCGTTTATCCGCGCTCTGGCCACACCAGCCCTGCTTCTCACGGCAAAACCCGCCTGTCCGTGGGACGTCTCCATTCCCACAGACTCAGACCCCTGCCTTCGCCGTTTTCCAAATTTTCAACCACCCAGCACGGCCAGACCGATGGCTTGAAGGGGCAGAGGGGCACTGACCCCTCCAGCATGGGGGGCCATGTCCCATCACCCCCACAGCACTGGGACAAACTGGTGTGCACCACCAGGCTGGCGCCAGCCCTTCTGCCTCTGGGGATGCCCAAGCCGTGGCTCTGGGGAGCGCTGGACCTCACGTCAGGGGTTTTTTTCCCAAGCGCCCCGCGCACGCTCCCCACTGTCCCTCTGGGCCTGCTGGGGACCCCAAAAGCGGCCATCAGAGCCCAGCGGGGTGCAGGAGAGGGGACGGGATGGGCTGGCAGGACGCGATGTCTGTGGCTGCTCAAGCCCATCGTGGTGCTGCCGCGTGTCCTCATTGCCCAAAAGGTGCTGAAAAGGCCGGACTGAAGGTGGCTGGTGCTTGGTTTAGGGGGTGATGGACGCAGAAAGGAGGAGCTGGTGGGAGCTGCCGGGGCAGGCTTGCAGCAGGGAGAGGACGAGCCACCACCTCCCCCTGCATCCCCCATCCCTGCCCCTTTGCTAAGGGAGGAGAGAGCACCCAGGGCCATGGGGCGGTGGGGCAGGACATGTGGGTCCCCATTCTGGGGTGCTGAGTTGTCCCCTGCTTCCTACCAAGTTGCTGCCCTTCGCCCAAACCCGCCGGCCCCTCTCCTCCCCAAACCCACCTCTCCCACAGCGTCGCAGCCCCTGGCCTCCCCCGGCTGCGCCCCGTGCCCCGAGCCCGTCCCGGCTGGCTCTGTCCCTCGCACGGCGTTCGCACCCCAACCCCAGGGAGGCTGGGCAGGACAGACCAGAAGGAGCCGGAAGGTTCTGCAGCACTCCCGTTCCCCATCACCCCCTTCCCCATCCTTCTTTGCCCTCCCAGAGTGCTCGGCTCAGAGCAGCCCTGACCTGGGGTCGGCACCACCGGGATGGGCGATAGGGACCCCAGATCCCCCCGGAGAGGTGACACCGATGGCGTGGGGACAGCAGGAGCTGGCCCATCCCAGCGTCTCTGCCCAGCATCTCCTGCACCACGGGTCCACCGTGCTGACGAAGGACACCAAAGGCCAGCGTCACCCTCCCTCCTGTCCCCGAGGGGCTGGCAGCGCGTGGGAATGGCCTCGGAGGGCTGGGGGGGGCTCCCGACCCTCTCCGTGTCCACATCGTGGGGAAGGATGCAGCCTCCATGGATAACTTCCCACCCTGATCCTGTTATCCAAGCTGAGCAATTCTCTGGCAATAAACCCATTGCTCGGTGCAATTTAAGAGCCGCAGGAGATTATCTTTTACAGACCTTTTTTTTTTGTTTTTTTTTGGTGCGTGTCTTAATTTTGCCACATTTCCTTTCTTCTTCCAACGAATCAAACCGGGAGGGAAGCGTTAGCATTTTTCACACAGCCACAGGGAGGGGATGAGCAGCCGGGCGGGATGCAGCATCGGCTTCTTTGCCGGCGGCAGTGGGATGGGATGGGAGACCCCACTGCTGCCCTCGCCAAGCATCCCAGAACCTTCCTCCCCCCTGCCCCTCTCTCCAGCACGGCTCAGGCTCCACCCGTTGCACCCGACCCCCCCACGTCCTGACCCCCCCACGTGCAGCGACCAGGGGTCCCCAAATGCCACCTGAGCACCGGAGCGGGGATGTGGTTGGAGCTGCCTGGCAGCCTCTGCCTTCAAGGAGGCCGCTCACGGCCGTGCCAAGAGCCATTTTGCAATCGGCTCTGCCTGGCTGGCGGCCTCGGGAGCCTGAGCCAGCTCTGGGGTGAGGGAGGGACAGCTTCGCTTGGTCCCCCCAGTTCAGAAGGCTCCGCTGTGTTCTGCCACGGGGCTGAGTGGGAAGGATGTGCCCAGGCACCTGCAAACCCACAGGAAAAAAAACCCTCCCAATTTATTGTGACGCTTATTTTTTTAATTAGGTGTCGCTACGCTAAATAAATATGCCCAGGCACCGCTCCCGGGCTAACGGCCTCCCACGCCTGGCCATATCCTGTGCCCACCATTGCCTCCCGCCCAGGGGCTGGGGGGGATCTGGCCCCTTCCCCTCCCCTGCCCACGGCTGCTGTGCTGAGGCCGCCCGCGAGCACACCAGCTCTCCGCCGTGTTCATTATGGATGAGCCGGGGTAACCGTACTCCGCTTTTGGTTACTGCTTCGGCCACCTGATCCTCCAAGCAAAGGTATGAACCCGCTGGCGTCGTTCTACCTGGCAGCTGGGGAGCGGGAGCCACAGCCCCGGGCTCTCCTTCCCACCCTGCAGCCGGGGCAGAGCGTCGGCCACCCCTGCTGCCCCACAGCCCCCACCCCTGGATGCCGCGGTGGAGCCGGGCACAGCCCCAACACCCTCAGCAAACCCCATGGCGGGGGATTAACGGGTGCTGGATGAGCCCCCTCCCAGCAAACCCAGGCAGATCCAAGCTCCGGAGCAGGGAGCCGAGGTGGCCGAGGCCGGCCCCAGGACACCCCACAGAAGCCGCCCCAGCTGCGGAGACCCCACGTCCCCTGCAGTGACAACCAGGGCCCCGCGGTGCCCACCCGTCCCGGGCAGAGCCGAGGGCAGAGCCGAGCCGAGCCGAGCTGAGCCATTTATTAATAGCTCATTACTCCGACAGCGCGGCCTTCTCCAGGGCTCGCCTGGCCCCTGGGGAGCAAGGCCAATTAAGACTCCAGTTGAAGGCCTAGATAGAGGCTCTTCTTCGCATTTAATTTATTTTTAAAAATAACACGCCTGCTGCATGCAGGGTTGGGGAACGGAGCCAGGAAAGCCCGAGGCTGAGGGGCTGCGGCACGGCGGGGGGAAGCAGAGCAGAGCAGAGCAGAGCACCTTTGGCCACTTCTGAGCCCCTGGGAGCAGCCCCCCCCTCCCCTCCCTCCCCGCCAGGACGTGTGGCCACCGAGCCCGTTTTGTCCCAGCCACCGGCGGCACGGTGGCTCCTCGGCAGGCAAAGGTCAGAGCTCAGAGGAACTGGCGTTCTCTGACCACCCGGCTCTCGGATGCTCAGCCGCCGGCCGACCCGGCTTGCGGGTGGGTTTTCGCTCCCTCGCACCACCACTTCTTAGCGAAAAGGAGGTGGCGAGGTCTCTTCCACCCCCGTCAAACGGCTCCTGCTTCGGCGGCACACGCTCGGCACAGCCGGCTCCTCCGAGAACAATTGCTGCTCAGCTGCCATTTCTCCCCTTTTCTGAATAAAGACCAGAAACGAAGCCAAGGTTGGCATTTCTAGGTTCCCCCGTTTTGAAATCACACAGGTACAAAGCCTTCAGTCAAAGCAATGTCTCGTTTCATTCTTCCATTGACTTGCAGGATGCAAAACGGTCCTGCTGAGACCTTCTCCTTCCACAACCCCACCGCGGCTGCTGGCCAAGCCCGTGCTACCCCCGCTTCATGGGCCCTGCCTGGGGAGGCCAGGAGCACCCGGGGGAGGTTACGTGCTCAGGATACGGGACGCTGCTCCGCCTTTCCAGGGGATGCAGGGGACAGCGGGGAGGGTGGAGACCCCCAGGTAGGGAGGGAGCAAACGGGGCAGAAAGCGAAGCTGGGACCCCCACGCATTTTGGAAAGGCTCATCCTTAAAACGCCGACGGGGGATGATATCAGCACCCCAACACACAGGTGAGAGGGAGGTGGCAGCGCCAGCGACTCGTGCCAGTGCCAGCACGTCCCACCCTCGGCACGAGACAGCAGCCGGCTCCTACAAACACCACCAGCAGCCAAACGCTGCTGGAAACACCCCGAGCGATGCCCGTTCGCTGCCGCCGGCCTGAGAGCCAGCAGCCAGCCCTGCCCTGGCAGCGAAGCGTCCCAGCTGCCTGCCCACGGCCGCCCTCGCTCCTTGGCTGCTCTCCCCAGCCTGCGCCGGGCTCCGTGCCAGCGGCTCTGCAGAGAAGGCAGCGCCAACCGCGGCTCTGCCACGCAGCCGGCGGCACCGCCGCGCTCGCCGGGGGCCGTGCCAGCATCCTTGCAGACACCATTGCCCCGCTCAGCCCCCGCCCTGGGGCTCGGGCTGGATTTGGGAGGCAGACGGAGTGGCCGAGCATCCCCTGCGGCAGTAGAGAGATATTTTCCCTGGCATTTACACCTTGCCAGGATTGCTCGGAGGAGAGCGCCGGACTCTGCGTCAGCACGAGCTCTGCGCGCTCCCCGGTCCCAGAGCATCAAACAGACGAGATCTCGACTACCAGGAATGGGAATACAGCTGCATCAAACAGGCTCGATGGCTCGTCTGGGACTCGAACCACCTGGAGCTGCTGGCACGGGCTTGGAGCGGAGGACGGGAGCCCCGGACACAGACGCCAACAACTCCCACAGGCGGGTGTCAGGCTGAGCCCTGGCCCCGAGCTCTGCTCCTGGGCTGGGAGCCTTGGCCCGGGTCTCAGGGGAAGCCCAGAGCCAGAGCCGCCGCAGGACAGGGCTCTTCAAGACCAGAAAGCAAGTCCAGCTCCCCAGTCCTGCGCCAAAGCCCGTCCAGGCACCGGCTCCTTCCTCCCTGCCAGAAAACCCCAAACGCCCCATTATGCTGCGCAACGGGTAGCAAAACCAAAGACCCCCCCACGTATGGTTTTTGGGTTGCAAAGGGAGAAAAACAGGGTCCCTGGGAAGTCTGCTTCATGCTCAGCTCTCACTGGTGATGCTGCCGGCATCGACCTGCGGCACCCACGGGCTGATGTGGGTCCCTGGGGCATTTTTCAGAGCTGACAGAGCCAACTTCCACGCCTGAATGTGAAGTCAGGGATTTGAACCATGTTTCTCCAGCCGCCGCTGCGGGTGGCTTTGCTCGCAGCAGAGCACAGTTACCGGGGACATTTCCTGGGGGCACTGAAATGAGGACCGAGGGTGACCTGCGCCACTCAACGTCTCTGGGGTTTATCGTGCCACCACCCAAAAATAAACCTGTGGCTCCTGTGGCTTTACTTTATCCATTGTCTCGAGTCTGCAAACCCAGCGGGGTTGTGGCCACACTGAGCTTGGAAAAGCCCCAGGAAAGACTGGGGGGCACTGGGAGGATGGAGGTGACGGGGAGGAGCTGAAGGGGCATCCCCAGGACCTTCCCTGGCTCCAGGGGTGGCACCAGCAGGTTTCTCCCTCTGATTAGGGCAGCAGAAACAACCCAGCTTATGCTGTGGAGTGGAGGAGATTAAATCAGAGCTGAAGCATAAACTAAAAGGCAGAAAACTTGGAGGGTCAGAGGAGGCCAGTGATGTCCCCGTGCCTCGCTCTGACGAGGCTCTAGTGATCAGGCAATTAGCAAACCAAGCATGAGAATAATCCAGTTGAAACAGGGAGAGGAGAGAGCTGGGGGTAGGAAGGAAGAAAATCAATCACCAGACCCGACAGAGAATTATCTAGCAGAGCGTTATTCCTAATCCCATCACAGTCTGGCTGGGAAACAAATTCTCCCGGCTCTGCCGCTCTCAGAGCACCCAGAGCCCGTTTTTCTGGGTCAGTTCATCTCCCAGCAAAGCCGGGCTGGGGCAGGCAGGAGGGCAGAGCTGGCGGAGTGGAGGGGAGAACCGAGCGGCTGGGTGGGTGGCGGGGCAGCCCCGGCGGCAGGAGGGCACCCGGCAGGCTCTGTACGGTGGGTCCCCACACACCGTGGTGGCTCGCGCCTGCAGGACCCGGTGGCCAGGGGTTCCCAGCCAAGTGACTGCACCCAACAGCCAACGGCAGAGCCCAGCAGCAGGGCTGGGACCCGCGGCCGCTGTGCTCCCGACAGTCACCCTTGTGTCCCTCAAGCCTGCTCAAAGAGAAGCAGATTTTCCTGACGACTCACAGAAATGGGAAGCGAAAGCGCGAGAGGAGAGGTGTCTGCGCAAGGAGACAGGCTCCTGCCGGGTCACTGAAGCATGTCCTGAAGCATGACTTAAAGGGACTGCTTGAAAACCATGAAAACCTTATCTAGAAGGGAGTTATTTCAGTGACTGGCAGCCGCTGCATCTCACGCGTCTCCCCCTGCTCAACAGCCCCAGGTCTCGGGGCCAGCCGAGACGATGCTGGAGCAGCAAGACTGCGTGAGCTTTCAGCGGAGGCAGGATTCACCCTTTCTACCCAGCAAAAGCCACGACTGACGTCTTCACGGAGCCGTCTTCCCACCCCGTGATCCCATCGTGAGTCCTAGCCGAGCCTAGCCGCAACCACAGGACTCTCCGCTTTCCTCCCACGTGGAAACTCCCAGCCCTCCCAAACGCTGCGAAAACCCAGAAACGAGGATTCCCTAATGAGCTAAGATGCCAAGGAGACAACTTGAAAGAAGCCACCACTTATTTTTAGAGACAACCTTATGATTCTTGAGCACGTGGCCCAGGCGATACTGTGCAGGCAGCCACAGATTGGCCACAATCTGCTTTTCTTCTTGATAGACATCATGTCTGAATCTCTATCTCCACAAGACGCTCCCAGGAGAGAAGACATTTAGATACGACCACAACGTACAACATTTCTAAAAGGTCACTGCATGTACTAGGGAACAAGGCGCAGAAGCCACTCATCAGCAACAGGGGCTTTGGGGAGGTATTTAATATTCCACGAGCATCTTTATTTCTCTACCAAGGTGAATAACTCCTCTAAAACGAGGGGAGGGGGGAGCAGGACAAGTGGGTGCTCTACTCTTGTTTTGACCCAAGCACTGGGACCGAACCACCTTTGCCTCCAGCCAGATCTGAATTTCAACCGCTACTGGGAAATGCTGGCTGCGAGCATCCTGCCCCGGATCCCAGCAACTTCAGGACCTGCTGGATCACACGGGAACCAAGGCTGAGCTTGACTCCCCGTCCTCAACTGTGCCCAAAAACGCCTCGGTGCAAGCGAGCTGTTCCACTGGCACCCGTCAGAAACACTTGAGTTGAACTCGGCTTTAGGCAGCGGCGCTGGTCCCCGGACGGGCACTGGGGGTTATTTTTTGAGGATTCCCAGCAAGTTTCTGCCGCGCAGTGAGAACTTTTAATTTGGGGAAAAACCCGTTAATGTCGCGGGCAGGATGACGAGGGTCTGGAAGGCAAATGCCTGCTGACAGCCCATGTCCCCAGCACTTCCCCCCGATGTTTTGCCATCGTTGTCTGCCACCAGGACCAGCTGCTGGCCGCATCCCCCCCGGTGTCCTTGCCCCTGAGCACCCACCCAGCCGGGAGAGGACCCAGCAACGAACTCGGAAGCAATCGGGTCTAGGAGACTCCCCCTGTAAACCACCTTCCTCCTCTCCACCAAGCGCAGGGTACAGCCCAGGGCTCTGGGCTCTGCAAAGCTCCTGCCCCATCTGAACCAGCCCAGGGGCCAAGGTTTGCCTGTGCTCAGGTTTCTTCCCGGCCGAGCACCGGGAGCGGGGACGAGGAACCTGAGCCCCCGGGAAACATCCTCCTGGCATCTGTCAGTTTTAGAGCCCACGCCACGACGTTGCCGAGAGATTTACAAAGCACAAGCCCGTAACAGCCCCGGCTGGCACGGACGTGACAGTCAGGCACGCACATACCCTGGCTACGAGCAGAGCATCTCGGAAAACAGGGCTACGCTCCCAGCAATGGCTCCTGCCCCCACGGAGACACAAATAAAGATCATTAAATGAGAGAGGGGAATTTGCTCCTTCTCCTGCAGCTGCTTCCCCCTCCTGCCTCCCGGGGCACGCGGCCGCTTCACGAGCTCATCGCTTACCTTCTGCACCAGGGCTGCCGAAACGCAGCCTGGGAACAACACCCCGGCAGCAAAACCTCGGCGGCGGAGAGCACCGAAGCCAGCGTGCCGCGCTCGGCTGGAGCCACGTGGAAGGGGACGGAGGGAGCTCGCCGGAGACTGGCCAAGCACGACGTCCCCAGGCAGAGCTCAGGCTGCGCTGGGGCTGGTGGTAGGGACACCCCACGCCGTCCCCCCGTGCTGGAAGCACCCATGTCCTGCAGACATCACCCAAAGGGGGTCCCAAGCAGCAGGGAGAACGTGCCAGCTCGTCACACCAAGGGACCCTGCGCCTTCGCTCCTCTAACCCAGGCAGCTCCGTAATAAATGGAGTGCAGGAGCAGGATGATTAATAATCATAACAGAAAAGCATACGCTGTAATTAGCCACCTTTCAGAAAGCTGATGGATGACGCTGCTCGGGGGCGTGCGGAGCGCTGGGGCTGGCACACGCGCAGCCGCCCCCCGGCCCCGGCCCCGGTCTGGCCAGCGGCGCCTGGCAGAGCCCTCCCCACGCCGCCGGCCGAGGACTTCGTGGCAGCCAAGTGCCAGCTGCCTCCCCCCGGGCTTTGCCTCAGCAAACGACCTCATTTGTCCACCCGGTCCAGCGCGCCAGCCCTCGTTAGATTAGGTCGTTCATTAAGCTCAGCACCTCGGTGATGCTGGCCTGAGCCCCTTGCGGGGCTGGCACATAAATCACACCGTGATCGATGCCTCCAGCTGCCAGCGCTGGGCCTTTGATGGCAAAATCTACTCTTAATCCCTTACCTGAACCGCGGTGGCAGCCACCATGGTGCCAGGCGCTGCACAAAATGAAGTCAGGGCAGTCCCGGCCACCTCTCTGAGGCTCACGGATGAAACAACGGCCGTTTCCAGACCTGACGCTCAGAAAGGACCCCGTTCCTGAGGGCCTGGCCCCATGGGGTGCCTTCACCCACGGCGGGCGGTGCAGGGGTCCCTGGCACGCCGACGAGCCCGGCTTCCCTCGGGCACCGCGCCTCGGGAAGGCGACGCATCATTAGGGAGGCTTTAATTCGACCGGACGGCTGGGCTCGTGGGCAGGATGAACAGACTGACAGGCCAGGCTGACAGACAGATGTCTGCTCTGAGGGCAGGGCGGGAGAGGCAGCCATGGGTGGAAAACAACCCGGTCCCAGCAGGATTGCTCGGCTGTCTGCAGGAAAACAAGCTTTGAGCTCTGCGAGCAAACCGCTGCGGGTGCAGAGGGGGGAGAGGTGCCAATGTGGAGCCCCCGGTCTGCTGGAAACCTGCCGGGAGTGGGAATCCCAGGCGAGGGGAGCGCGGAACAACAGCCTTCCCTCCACCTTTCAGCTCTGCTCAGCATCAATCCTGGGCTGAATGCATTTTTTAAGACCTGTCTACAGCTGCTGCATTGGCAATTTTATTGCCATCCCAATTACGATCCCGGGAGCAGCGAGCAAAGAAAGCAAAATGCCATCACAGGGTGAAATAACGCCTGACGTTGCAACCCACACCTCGCCCTGCCAGGCGGAAGCGAGCCCAAACCCCTCGCTGTAATAAGCCCCCGGGAGGGGAGGGGGACGGGGGACTCGTCCCAGCCCTGCCTGAGCCCTGTGGGGAGCAGACCCCTCCCAGCCTCACCCCTCAGATTTCGGAGGGGTCTGGCTGGGCCTCGGGGGGGTCCGGCTGCACCACCCCCACATCTCCTCCATGCTGGAGACTGCAGCGAGCGGTGACATTTGGAGCGAGACACGCTGGCGCCGGTCCCCAGATCTACAGCTTCGGGGCATCAGCTGTGGCCGTGGGACCAGGACATCTCCTCTCCCCTACGCAGCCCCAAAGAGGCTCCCGAAAGCCAGAAGTCTCCATGGCGGGAGGGGAAGGGGACAGCAGGGCTGGACCACGTAACTCCGGGTCCGGTATCTCAGCAGCAGAGCAAGGGCAAAGCCTCCAGAGCCCCTCTCCCAGGACGGAGCTGGTGGACTCCCAAATCCCCGTCCGAACCCCGGAGCGCCGCTCTTCAAACCGATGCTGCGCCCGTGTCCCCGTGCGGCCGAGGCTGGGGTCACCGCTGCCGCCTGCCAGCAACCTCGGAGCGAGTACCAGAGCTTAACACC
Organism: Balaeniceps rex; assembly: GCA_013401315.1. Taxonomy (NCBI): domain Eukaryota; kingdom Metazoa; phylum Chordata; class Aves; order Pelecaniformes; family Balaenicipitidae; genus Balaeniceps; species Balaeniceps rex. Next base: position 30,897 of record VYZW01053416.1, read on the forward strand.
CCTGAGCTTTGCATCACATCCCCACTTGAGTTACTTCTTGCTCATTTTTGGGGTCGTGGCAACGGGCAGGAGATTTCTCAGCCGTTACGTGGGGTAAACCTCTGGCTCGCCAGCGCTGAGTACTCCACGCTGCGAAAGGAGGCTGGGGATGAGGAGGAAGCTAATGCCACCAAGCAGGGATGGCCATGAGCTAAAAATGAGCTGGATTTCAAGCGTCCCAGTGCACAAACCCCATCAGGTACAAGGGCAGTGATGATGCCGACCCTCCCTCGCCCTGCTGGAGCCCGGGGAGCGCTCACCGTTCTGCAGGTCCGGGGCCGCACCGACATCTGGGTCTGCTGAGACATCCGAGGCCAGGGATGTTTAAATGGCAAAGCGTCCGGCACAGCCAGCCTCAGCTCCTCTGGACAAAACAGCACAAGGAGACACCTGTAAATCACCTTTCCACAGTGTCCAGCACAAAATCCCAAATAAACGCCCCGGAAAGCCCAAGGACATGGCACACAGGCAACCTCCCGGAGAGGGGAAGCATCCTTAGAGTTGCTCCAGCCCGATGTGTGACCTGACCGTGGCAGCTTGCCCAATTACCGATATACGAAATTGTACAGCACTTTGTACCCTGAGGGATCCTCTCACAAACAGGAGAGCGTCCGAGCCCAGCACCACCGCAGCCAGCTCTGGGGTGGAGCAAGGGGAGACGCAGCCACGCTCCCCGGCAATCACGTGTGGGGATTTCAGGAGGAGACGGCACCCACGCAGCGGGTGCCCGAGGCCAGCTCTCCAGGAGTCCTCTCATTTGGGGAGATTTGACCCAAACTTGGAAGCAGAAGCGCCGCTGGCCGGACCCCCAGTCCCGCATCCCTCCCCGTGGGTACTTTGCAGGGTCAAGGGACACGCTGCCAGCCCTGACGGCCGGTGCAGGGGATGCAGGACACCAACCTGCAAGCAAATGATTTGCTACGGTTTTGCTAAAGTGTTTTGAGTTCTCTGGATCAAGTTTAATTTGCCTGTAACAAAATAAGAGGGAACTTAAATAGCTCCTTTTTGGGGGGGGGGGAAATCCAGCTCCTCTTGGTTAACAGACCACAAACGGTCCCAGACTCAGGTCCTGTTCAGCTACACCCGCGCAGAGATGCTGCTGTTACAGCTCAGCAATGCTCTGACCTCTGCTCGAGACCCCGACTCTTCTCTGCCCCCCGCTCCTGCCCAGCCGAGCTCCCCCAGGGCCGCCCAAGGGCAGGGGCAGCAGCCGGGGGGTTCATTCCTGCCGAGAGAGGCTGGGAGAGCCTCAGCCAAAGGAGCTTTCCCTTGCTGGGGTTTGCTGGAGAACGGCGGAGAAACGAGGAGCCGGCTCTGCAGCAGCAGCCGGAGCCGGTGGCACATGGCTTGCACCCCTTAGCGCTCGGGGGGGACATCCCGAGAGCCGAGAGCTGACCCCAGGAGGGTGAGGGTCCCCTGCCCGGGCAGGGCTGTCCCAAGCAGCCACCCCGTGTGCTCCTGCGAGCCCCGGAGCCATCCGGGTGCTGCTTACAGATGGGCAAAACCTCACTTTTGGGGTTGCTGGAGAACAGACAGCACACAGCACCCCAGAAAAGCTAAAATTCCTCCAGAAAAACATCAAAAAGCAAAAGATGAGGGATTCCCCTAAACCCCACCGGCTCAGGCTCCGCTTCCCCGGCCAGCCCTTCACCCCATCCTCCCCCCGCTCCCGTTCTGCAGTCAGCGGCAGGGATCACGCACACAGCCCAACGCGTGTTTTGCACAGGGCCCCGGCAGGGACGCACGCCAGCAAAGAAGGAGCTGCGCTAAAAATCGCCCCGTTAGCAACCGCAGCAAGGAAATCTCCTGCCATGGACGTGCTGGGGTTTGCTGGTGGAGCCAGGGGATGCACCGGCCTCTCCGGGCTGGCCCAGGCCACGGCAGCATGGCAGGGCTGGGACAGCAGGGGCAGGGGGTGCTCCGGGGCTGGCAGCAGGATGGGAAAAGCCCAGCAGCGATCCCAGGCACGGTCGCATCTCCTCAACCGGGGAACGTCCCTGCACGGGACCCTGCAGCACGGGCGGCTGATGCATGCACGTGTGTGGAAGTCGCTCAGAGCCGATACTTAAGATAAAGGCGAGGGTAACCCAAACCAAGCCCTGCTACGGAGAAACAACCCAGAAAGACCTCGACCTGCCCTCGGCGCCCACGGGGGAAATTTGCAGCACCAAGAGCAACTACGACGCGGTGCAATTCAGCAAGGGTTTTGTCTAGCGAGTCAATCCAGCGCACGTGCTTCGAGAGGTCACAGCCTCCGTGGTGCCGATGCACAAAGATCTGTTTCGGCTACACGGTGCTGGCAGCTGCAGAGCCGGTGGGGCTCCTCCAATGCCCGAGCGCTGTGATAATTGGGAGGGAAGCGGATTTGGTTGGCACTGCAGCGATGTCTGCGGGACCTTGCAGGCTCCAGCACCTCCGTGCGTTTCGGCAGGGGTGGAGGAGGTGCCGCAGGCGATGCTCGGAGGCATCGCCATCCAAAAGTTCAGTACAACTGCGACAGAGCAGCTCGGCTTGCCGCTCCTGAAGGCCGGGCTCTGGCTACCGGGGATGGATAAAACAAAATTTAATACAAATTCCAGCAAGCTGGAGATGCCCACGTGTTTATTGCAAAATTGAAACCAAATTGCAGTAAACCAAAACCTGCTCAACTCCCTGCACTTCCCCAGCCCTCTCCTGCAGGCAGCGAAGCACAGAGTGGCTTTGCCTCCAGACCTGCCTGCGCGGTGCGAACGCGGCGTTTAAGCTTGCTTTAGGGACTGCCCGGGCTCGGCTCACCGAACTCCCGCACGTGTTCCGTAGGCCCACCATTGCCAGCCCTCCGAACGATCGGGGTCTCAGCTGGTGGCCTTGGTATTTGGTTTTGGCAGCTCCTGCGTCACTTAGCAACCTCCGTGTCAGGTTACTTCAGGTTTTTTGTCTGCAAACACATTTTAATCCCCGTGAAACGGGACCCACCAGCACATGGGTGAAGCGACCTAAAACCTCCCCCGGTCCCATGTGCTACTGCTGCCGGCACAACTCCCCGGCCCTCCGTGTGTTTGTCCCACCACGGCACTTGCCACCCCCTAGCCCCTGTGCCTTATATTTTAAGGCACATACACTTAAAACTTGTATTTTAACTCTATTCTAGAGCAATCTGATGGAGGAGCCAGGGGATGAGGCTGCTCTTCCTGGGTGCCGCACAGGACCTGCCTCTCCATCGAGGAGGCTCCGGTGCAAGTTCTGGGCACGGGGAGCCTCTTGAAGAAGAAATTTGGCAGCAAAGCCAAAGGCCAAACGGGACCCAGAGGTCCTGTGAAATCAGCAGACACACTCGTACCTCCAGAGGACCAGACCAGGGTTGCCCAGTCAAGCTCTTCCAGGGCAGGAGCATCCCTTGGGATGCACGTACCAACTACCCCCGCCGGAGCCCGCAGCCATGCACGGCAGCGAATCGGCAGCTCATCCCAGCCCACAAGAGACCTGCAGCCCCCCGAAACCACAAGAGACCTGGACTCCAGGAGCCCCTCAACATCCCCATGCTGCTGCTCGCGGCCACAGGACACCCCACGGTGCCCATGGTCCGGTCAAGCCAGCCTCACGCCACCCCGGCACCCGGGAGAGCGAAGCAGTAAGCCAGAGACTTTTGCTCATTAGTGTAATTAACATCAGGCTTCTGAGCCTGCCAGGCTGACCTTTAGTTATGGAAATATGAACAATAAGAACGACACGTTATCATGGAGGGGGTGTCACGGGCCGTTCATTTGATATCCTCAGCGAAATCCTCTCTCTTAGCCACGTGCCCCCCAAAAGTAAATGGGAAAATTTGGAAAACCATCGGGGAAGGAGAAAAAAAATTCAGCTCCACCCGTCCACAGCAGCAGCCCAGCAAGGGCACAGCGTCTCCCGGCTTCTGGGGTGGGCACAGCCAGAAACAACCCCAGGGAGAGAAATGGAGAGACAGGGCAGAGCTGTTAAAAAATGAACCAGAGGAAAAAAAAAGACCTGTTTCTTCAGAGTCTTGGGAAAGTGGGAAGTCACCAAGATGGAGACAGCTGAGCCGGACCCCAGCAGCACCGTCGGAGCCCAGCCCAGCATCGAGCAGTCCCTGCACCGGGGACGGCTCTGCCCGTGCCCCCGCGTGAACCGTAACTCACCGGCCAGCAACAGCCGCGACCCAGCGAGAACTTCAGGGCAAATTCGTGGGGGAAAAAAAACCTGGCAGCCGTGGCAGGAGCGTGTGCGGTGACGGATGAGACCGATCCATCGGATCACAACCCCATTTGCCACAACAAACAACTTGGGCCTGAATTTCCAGAGGTTGCCAGATGTCGGTGCCAGGCTGAGCAAGGCAGGGGAAAGGCAGCAGTGCCGAACCCCAGCGATGGCACCACCGTGTGCTGCGGTGGGCGCTCCCCCAGTCCTGGGATGCTTCCTAAGCTGGAAATTGCTTTGCCACAAGGATATCCCCATCCGCGGGCTGGTGCTTGATGCAAAAAAGTGACCCTGAAGGCAAGATGAGAAACCGCTCCCTGAAGCGATGATGGAAAATGTCCAGCCTCCAAAATAACCCCCGGAGCAACAAGCCGCTGGGGCACGGAGCACGGCTGGGAGGGATGCCTGGCATCACCGGCAGCACTTCCCCGGGAGAGGACCAAAGGCTGCGGCTCCGCATCAGCCCTGGGCACGAGGACTGATGAAGGCAGGATTATTTTTTCCCCCCTCCATTTGTCACACTTAGTTAATACTCCTGCTTATGGAAAAAGGTCACAATTTAGATCTCGCTTCTGTCACTTCATCTTTGGTTTGCAATTGCAGGGTCCTGCTCGGTTTCCATCCCCAATTAGCGTTCAATTTCCGGGGGCCCTGCTCCAACCCTCCTCGTTGCTGCGATGGAAAGGAGAAGAGACAGAGGTCCTGGCCATGCGACCTCCCCCGGGTCTCCAGCGAGGAGATGCCCCGTAGAAAGCTGACCTGAGAGCAGCCTTTTTCCTCTGGCAGCACGAAGGGAACCAGATGGACTTTCCTTCAAATGAGTTTTAAATGGAAAAATACAAAATAGCTCATTCTGGCAATATTGAAGAGTTGGTGCCCAGCTGTCCCGAGCACGGGGAAGGTCAGACCGGGTGACCCTCTGGAAAAAAGAGGACAGAAGCACCAACCACCCCCATGGTTTGCTCCTCTGGCTGCACCGCCGGGACCGGGTCCAAAACGGCAGCCAGGGCACGGCTCTGGGCACAGAGTACAATTCCTCCTCCTCCCCCCCGAGGGGAAACAAAACCACTCGCCTAATTTGAGGCATTATAGCATCCATAAGGCAGAGTCACCGCAGAGACTCGCCTGATGGAGTTTGGATGGGATTCTTGGCCAGAGCTGCTTTAGTTACCCTGCTCGCGCTGCAGGACGGTGCTCTGCAAACCTCTGCTGCTCACTGCCCTGCCAGGGGCATCACAAGGACCGCGCTCATCAGGCCTTGCGAAGGTGGAAAGCACCTTCCTGAGCCCACCCGGGTCCTACTCGCTCCAGCCACGGTCCATCCCCATGGGCCGCATGCCGCCGCTCCTCTGACTTTGGTTATTTTACAGCCGCCCCGGCTGCCCGATGGCTCCGCGCTGCAGCCAAAGCTCCTCGCGTCGCAGGGCCAGGGGAGCTGGCCCCGCAGCGTGCAGCGCATCAATGCCCCTCTGAATTATTTCAGCCTGCAAACGCACCCTCTCATCCGCCCGGACCAAACCAGCATCCAAATGGAGCAGGAAAAGCGAGCGAGGCCTCAGGGGGGACTTTTCCGGAGATGCTGAGGACAGGAGATGAGTTGGAGGTCAGGCGCATCCCCGCTCCCCGCTGCAGATCCACGTTATCGCTGCCGCTTCCCTCCTGCGTCTGCTTGCGTTTGCTGCGTGAAACAGCCGCGATGTCCCCACGCTCCCGGCTCCGAAGCCAGCGGGGGCTTTGCCACCTCCACGGCGATGGGTTCCTCAGCCCCAGGCAGGAGCAGGACCATCCCCACTGCCCCAGCTCACCACGGGTCCCACACGACCTCCTTGCGTCTGCTGGGAGCACTGGGGTCCTGCGACGCGACAGGGGCAGCACTTGGGCTCAGATGTGCCCCGGGCAGCGAGAGGGAGAGCGGGACAATATTTGTCTCAAATGTTTCTTCTGTTCTCTTCCCATTAAATATTTTCCCTCCTCCTTCCCAAGAACCTCCTTTATTTCTCCCCATCTCCCTCTAGCAACAGGATCTGGGAGAAGCAATGAATTTTTAATAGGAGGGGGCTGTGGGAAGAGGGAGACCCTAAGGCAAAGAGATAAAACGTTGATCTATTAAATAACCCCCATCATCACAAACCCACATTTTAGGGAGAGGGAACTACGTGAGGGACCACGCAGCGTCGGGCGGGGACCGATGGGTGCAAACATCAGCTCATCCTCAGGGTCACAGCCCCCCCCTTTTCTCCTAACCCGGTGGCGGGACGGATGCCGCACGTGAGAAGGTTGCGGGCAGGGTGAATCCTGCTCGGAGGGACTTTCCTGGCCACGCCACGTGTGCTTGGCCACGGCTGAGGCGGGTCTAGGCACGCAAGACCCCAACAGGCCACTGCACAGGCGAGGGGATCCCTTCAGCCCTCTGGACCCACAGCACCGTGGGTCGTCCCTCTGCAGCATCTCGAAGCTGAGCCGCTCCCATCGCCTGATCCCCGCATCCCCCCCAAACCCTCCCCAGGCTCTGCAGGGACCGGGCTCGCCCTCGCAGGGCTGAGGATGCCCAGCTCACCTCCCGCGGCGCCTGGCCCTGCCTCCCCATCACACGGCTGAACCTAAATATAGTCCCTGGTTCTCTTTTCTTGTAGACACAACCGGTGCTCCGGGTGAAAGTCCTTTCCCATGAACTCACTGTTGCTTAATAAAGCACAAACCCTCCGAGACCTCGATGCTGGGATCTGTCATTTTAATTCTCGGTGACACTTATTCCTCTCCACGACAGTATGTGCCCGCTGCTATTTTGGCTGGCACATCGGGAGCTGAACAAGAAGCCCCAGCGCTCCAGGTTAAGAGCGGGGACGCAGCTTTAAAAACCAACCCCATATGATGGATGGGGCTGCAAACTGCAGCAAAGCTCATGGTGGCACGAAAAATTCAGGGGGAGGAGGTCAGGAAAGCAAGGAAAGAGCTGGGCTGAGCCAGACGGCGCAGGAAGGAGCGGGGCACGTGCCGGGGCTTCACCGCTTGGGACCGAGCCACTCGGCGAGACGGACGCTGCCGCTGCTCCCCAGCCCGGTGCCCGGGATCCTGGCCGCTGGGTGCCTGCGTGGATGCCAAAGCGCCGTGGCAGCCTGGGGATCGCAGCCCAGACCCTTCATGGTTGGCTTTTTTTTAACTCATCCACAGGGAAGCCGTTTCTCGCAGTTTGCCCAAATTGTCCACCCGAGCCCCTGCTATGTGACTGCGCTGGAGTGAGTTTGCTCCTGTCCTCAGTTTGCCCATTTTCCCTGAAGAAAAGGGAAGGGCAGCCCCGGCTCATTGCTCTCCCACGACAAGTGCCATTCTCCCGCTCTGCCACCCACACCAGCCCTGGCCCCACGTCCTGCCCAGCCTCAGCACCCACCTCTGACACCCCATGGGCCTGGGGCACCCCCGGGCCAGCACGGGGGTCCAGCTACAGCCCCAAAGCATCACAACTTAAAGCAAAGGGATCAAAAGAAGGAGAAACCAGCACGTGTCGTTGCCAACGGCTGCCCAGCGATGCTGCGGTCCAGCTCCCCTTGCTCCCGCATCCCCGGAGCCAACCCTCATGGAATATTTGCTTCGTCTCTCAAGGTAAACCCTACCTAAACTTCGAAAGTGGCCTCCCAGAAAAGTCAACCGATAACGCCTGAAGCCCAATCAATTCCCCTACCACGGCCAGCGAGCTGGAGCGGCTCTCAGCATCTTTTCCAAACGCTCTCGCGGGTTTTATTGCTTTCCTTCATCTCCTCGCAAATCTCTGCTCTGAACGTTTCTGCCCTCGCCTGTTCATTTTGGTGTTTTTCCAGGACTCGCAAAACGGCCCTTCAGGCTCCGGCAGCACCTCCGCTGGCAGCACCTTCCTCCCCCGCACCGCGGCCCCTGGCTGGGGACGGGAGAGATGCTGCACGATGTCCCCTCCGCCCTTCGCGGACACTTCAATCATTGCTTTACCGCTGCAGACGCAGGCAGGCAGCAGGATTTTGGGTGCCTGGGAGAGCACATGAACCTACAAAGCCAAGCCTCCGGACTACGTCCATTTACAGACAGGGAAACTGAGGCACGGGATGCACGTTTTATAGCCGCCTGGTGATTCAGCATGGCAGGGGACAAGCTCAAGGATGGCCTCGCTCGGCCCCCGCGTCCCTTAGCTCTGAGACGTGGGATTTGGTGCTCAGGGAGACGCTGCTGGCGATGGGCGTCCCACCCGGGCCGCCCACACTGCAGCAAGGCGGCAGCGTGGGAATTACCGCTGCCCACGTAAAACGCAGCCATCCACGTGCTTTACATTCCTGACATTATTTCCACGGGTACGGCAACAGCTTGCTCCCGTCCTGGGGATGCGATCACAGCAGCGACGGTGGCTCGTATCTGCTGGAGCAGCCCGGCTCCTCCGCAACCGCCTGCTCCTTATGGCACCTTCGGTTCCCGGCGCTGCTGAGCGGAGAGGGGCAACCCGCTCCCGGCAGGATGCTCGGTGGCAAAACGGTGGCGAGCTGACAACCAGAAGTCAAAAAAAAAAAAAAAAATCGATTCCAACAACGTCAATTTAAAGCCTTTAAACGCTGAGTGCAAACACAGCCGGGCACTCTTGTCCGCCCGTACCATCGGGTTTCAAATTCAATGTTTAATTCGGGCCCGCGCTGTTGCTCGGAGGGAAAGCGCAGCGATTAGGTTAGGGCCTTGGAGCGAGGGATGCGTTATCTCGTGATGCAGGATTAACACAGCTAATGAAAGCAGACATTCCTGAGCTCAAAACACTAAAAAAAAAAAAAAAAACCAGGAAAAAAGCCCCCGGCCCTGCTATCTTCAGCGAGGGATCAGCAAAAGCGCATCCCCCAGGAAGGGCTGAGCCTGGCAGCAGCAAGAGGCGGTGCAGGATCCGGCCATGGTCGGGAGGTGCCCTGGCTCTGCCACCGCAGCGAGTCCCTTGCTCAGCCTGGCACAGCCGCTTCCCACCCCGGGCACCGGTGCCAAGGGGCAGCTCAGGAGGGCAGCCCCAGAGGGGTGAAACGCAACCCAGCCCCCATTTCTCTGGTCCTCCAGCTCCCTCCTCCCAACGGGGCAGGCTAAAAGCAAAATCTGCTGATGTTTAAGCCAAAAACCAACTCTCGCACGAAGCCGCTTTGCCTCCTGCTTCCCCACGCCGGTGGGAACACGTTTGCTCCCTGCTTTCGGGGCGCTCCTCCGGCGTTCTGCAGGCTGGGCATTGCCGTGTTTGAGAGCATCTTCCCCCAAGCACAGCTCAGCCGAGGGCTGGAGGCTTTCGGAAAGGCTGCCGACATCCAAGCGGGATTTTTGCAACCTCTGAAAACTATGAGAAACGTTGCGAGGGGATCAGAAGCCACCTCTCCCAGCTGCTCCGGTCAAAACTCACCCGGCACTGCCAGTCCTCCAGCAGCGAGAGGCAGCAACTCTGCTCCCTCCCCTCTGCCTTAACAAGCGCCACAGAAACACCGATGATAAATCCATTAGCTCAAATTAAACCGGATCAATCACTGGCTGCCGAACTGGCAGCTCCCCAACACATCTCGAATTATGCTCCTGTTTAAAGGACGCGCGCCACGTTCCTTGCCGTGCCCCGGGGTGCAGGCAGCAGGTACCTTACCCCCAGTCTCCATCCTGCAGCGGAAGGGATGACGAAGCAGAGGTGAAGGGCAGGGCCTTGGGGCGCAGAGCCCCAAGCCACCCCCTTTACCACGGGGTTATCGTGGGGTTCACCGCTTGCATTTTTAAGGCCAGCAACAGAATCTGGCCCCGGCTTTAAAGACACACGAATATATCGCACAGCTGTTTGGCTTGCCGGGAGCTGCTGGGCAACTCCGCTTTTTCAGGGTTTTTTTTTTTTAATTCCTTATGATTTGATTGAGAGAGACGTTTGCAGGAACTTTCCCTCTCTGGATGTGGCTTTTCTCGTGGTGTCTCCCTGGCAGCAGGGCTGGACCTGGGTAAACCAGAGCACACCGGCACCGTCTGCTCCAGGCAGGCAGCACATACCCAGCCAGGGTGAGAGCGGGCAGCACCACGTTGGCAGCTGAGACCAAGCCACAAAACTAAGCAGCAAGTGGGAGCTCTTCGGAAGGCCCAGGCTGGCCCTCACCAGGCCACCAAGCATCCCCAACCCTGTCCCCAGGGTCCAGCCTCTCCGGCTGGCGCAGCAGATGCTCTTCGCTCCGAAGGGACAGGCTTGCCCTCTGGATGCTGCCAGGCCACGGATCCACACACCGATCCACTCTTGATCTATTTTGCAGGCGCTCTGTTTGCTCTTTTCTCCTTCCCAAAACCTCTCTCCTCCTGTTTGCTCTTTTCTCCTTCCCAAAACCTCGTCTCAGGGTAAGGCTGGGCATAAATTTGAAGAGCAGCTGCTCTCCTGCAATCGCTCCCTTGCGCAAACGCTGTGCGAATTAGAGCACCTTTTGTCAGGTTTTAGCTCAATCCGCTTTGCGAGTGGATTAAGAAACTGGCACAAAAGTACTCTGGATGTGGAGTAGGAAGAGCCAGGCTGCTATTCCAGAACGGCGATAGGAGCCGCGTATGCTGTGATTGCTGCCTGCTCCATTTCCCCGAGAAACACAACCCGGTAACATTTGCATTTAAACCAACCCTGGGATTTTTGACAGGGGAAGCTGCCTAGCCCTAAAATCAAGGATGCTGAGAGAAGGGGGCAGGCAGGGCCCTGGGGTGGTGAGGAGCGAGAACCTGCAGGACTGGGGGGAGAAAACAGGAGAGAGAGGAGATGGGGGAAGACCCTTCCTGACGCCTGGCGATGTTCAGACCCGCTCAGGTCTGCCAGGGAAAGGCTACGCGGGGCTGCGAGCAGCGGCCCCAGCCCTGACGGCGGGGAGACTGCAGGTACCAGACCCCCCGGAGCGCCGGGGCCGAGCGGCGGAGGATGGAGCCGGGCAGGCTCAGGCTGGACCTCCCGGCGCAGCTCTCCGCCTGCCCGGGGCCATTTAAACCCCCGGTGCCGATCCGGCACGGGGGGCAACAGCCCTGCCCGCCGCTGCCCTCCCCGCCAAGCCCCCCGGCCGGGGCTGAGCCCCCGCTCCCCGGGCACCAGGCGGAGGCTGCGGGGAGCGGAGGGGCCTTGCAGCCCCGGGCGCTGGGCAGACCCCAGGCAGCCGGTTTCGGGGTGCCGGGGGCAGGCGGAGGAGGGTGGCCCCTGGGGCGGCGGGGGCTCCGCGGCCGCCCCCCG
>VYZW01053418.1:8721-38066 GCA_013401315.1 Balaeniceps rex
TTCTAAAGAGAATATAGAAGGATGATGGTCTGATGAAATCCATAATGATCCCCAACAGAGCAGAAGTAGCATCATGAAACTCTTCTTTGTGCTATAAGTACATAGGCATCATAAATAACAATGTGGTCTGACAGTAGTGATTTTTGCTGAAACTCTCATCCTCAAAATCATATGGCTTTTTAAAGTTGATTCAAGGTGGGCACCTAAAATTCCCAAATTGCCAGAAATGCCAATTATGTGTATTTCTTTGCCTTGTTGTGCAGCTTCAAGTGTGGATTACAGAAGTTAACATCTTGGTGGGCACTGCATGTTTACAACAAATTGGTTCTGTTTCACTTCTCACTTCTGTTATATGTGCTTCTTAATTGTTTAATGTAATATTTCTACTTAATTACAGGAAATGTCACTTACTATATTGATGGTAAAATGAACACAGGCAATGTAAATGACATTGTACATTTTTACAATGAGAGAGAAAATGATTAATTATGAGACAGAATAAATTAACTCATACATCAAATGCTTCTAAGAGGTGTAAGAGGTGGAGGTAGGAGGTGCTTCCAGTTTAATGCCTTCTGTAGAGGAAATTAGAGTCAAATTATATTAGACACTAAAGAGTAGAAATGGTCTCCATGGCCTAGAAGAGCATATAATGGTACCTAACATTTAAAGACAGACAACGTATCATCTTAAGTTTATACACTGTAAGGATCACTTCATTTATCACTTCAAGTACATTGTAGCATCACAGCATACTCCTTCACAAATTTTATTAGAAAGCATGAATGCAGTCATGGATAGTATAAACCAGCTGGAGCATGTTTGCAGGAGAGGGCACACACATAAGAGGAATCACAATGAATTTCATGAATTAGAAGCTGCAAATTGATGACTTTAGGTTACCCATGGAAAACTTCTGGAAACTTGATCTTAACTAGCAAAGAGGCTATGAGTCTATAAATTATTTCTGTTCATTGTCCAAAGATTTAAGCTATGGCAATCCCAGGGGATGAACACTATTGATCCAGTAATAAGATTTCTATTCTTTTTCTATTCTGATCCAGTAATCAGATTTCTAAAGAAGTGTGTATACTCCAGCATTACTCTGCCTAGCCTAGGTTTATTCTCTCCTTTGCTTTCATATATAAGTATTTAATGCTTTCTGTCAAGCTGGAGTCACTATTCTAAGTGTTTTACAAGTTGAGAAGGAAGTGGCTTGAGGAACAGTGTTTTAGGAGGGGAAAAATACTTTTATTTGCGTGAAGGAGGACCCTTTTGCTCATGAACCCTCGGTGCAGTATGCACCATAAAGTAAACACCAGTCATGTCCAAGAGTTCACAACAAACAGTTCAACAAAAGCTTTCAACATTTCCCTTTTGGATTAAATGCAGCTCTTCCTCAGGCTGAGGGGCCAAAAAAAATTAAGGCATCATTTGTTCTAGAGGGTAGGAAAAAAAGGACAGGGAAGGTCAGGATGAGCAGACGGTCAAGTTTTTGATCCTGACAGAAAAGGAATGGCCAAGTGGTAGAAGGAGACAAAGAGAAGATTGAAAGATATCAAGGCTGGTTATTGGATACTCAGAGTGGGGAAAGTCTTTGCTTTTATTTATTTTGGGTGAACTTTTTTAATAGAAATCATCTTCATTCCAACACAGAGTGTAAAGAAACTTTAAAAACCCTACGTTTGCCACAGAACAGAATTTTTTTTCCAGACAGCCATACTGCCAACCAACATTGCACAGGCATCTCTTCATATTCCTCCCTCTGCTACATCCCTCGAGGTAGTTCTTTTGCTTTCCCCATTCCTACTGTGTATAGTGTGTCCACACATTCCTACTGTGTGTCCACACACACACACCGCCACACTTAGAGGATTCAAAATGCTGCTAACTCTCCTGGAATCACAAAGCCAGTAGAAATAAGCATAAGTCACTAATAAATGTTACATCCCAAAGCTACAGCATGAAGAAAGATGGCCTCTTTCCCAGAAGCTGTGCACTGAATATTTAAATTTGTTTGCAAACCAGCACTGACTGCTGTGTTGTCAGCCAGTGCACGTAGCTAAGTGCAAGTGGTGCAGACTGCAGTTAATTAGTAAGTTTGCTTTGCTAGGCTGTGACTACAGCAACTTTCTTCTCATAAAATACCTTTCATGTACGTAGCTGCAAACAAAATGTTCCTCAAAGAAGTCCTGTCCACGTGTTTAACTCTTCTCCAGAGTGTCACCAACTCACAATCTCCTGAATAAAAACAAATCAATGTTAGTGTGGACATACAAGGGGTTTTGAATGTCTTTATTGCATCTCACTATTATCTAAAGATTTCTTCTTGAGTATACATTTTCTCTGGTATGCTTAGTGCATTCTTCTTGTACAAAGTCTCTTTCACATGCACTTATACATACACTATGAGTTTCAAGTGGTTGGTGTAATGTGTAAATTATTTATCGATTGTCCATTATGTAGACAATTTGACAATTTTAAAGAATAATTTCATAGACTTAAACTACTAGGAAAATGCTCATTAATCATAGATACAATGTGGCAACCAATTCTAGTCCTTGAATATAAATGGCTAAATATATTTGTGTTATTTGAAATATTAAATATTTTTTGAAGGTTTTTTTTATGTGAGGCAATGGGACAAGAGTGGAAGGGCAGAAGGCAGGGACAATGCCTGATATATTATCTTTTTTCCCCTCATTCATGAGGATCTATTTCGAAACCCAACCTGCTCAGGATTTTGGAAGAGTCTTATTGCCTGTAGTTTAAATCCTTTGGTCCTAATTTGCTTTTCTCACGTATACCAGAATAAATGACATTCAACTTCATTGAAGTCAGTGGAAATGCAGAGAGGTAAAACTGATAGAAGAAATTAAACCTTTTAAAGCAAACTTACCGCGGTACCTTCGTAAAGGTGAAATTAGTTAGTTTAGTCTGTTAATCACTTGTCAAAGTCTGACATTATATAAAGCATTGGCAGCTGGAGTCTATTGTCCAGACAAGGATAATCAGCAAATCCAAGTTTATAAATTGTTGACTGGAAACAATGGTGTAGAGATAACCCTGGAGAGGTTGTGAAAGACTTCACTGGAGTTTATTTGCATTGCAATTTTGCTGGAAGTCACAGAGGCTTGGCTTCCTACCTACTTACTGCCATTTATTTTTGATATGCCCCAAAGCATCCATGACACTTATTAAAATAGAACGGTGTCTAGGCAGCCAGCAACGCTACTGTATCTTGTTTCAGCAGTTACTCTATTTTAAGAAGTTCCAAAGAGGTTCAGTGTGCATCTTCAGACTTACTATGTCTGTTGATTCATGTAGCTTGTGAAACCTTTGACCCAGATCAAAATTTCCAATATTTAAGAAGGGAATCTGCGCAGCTTCCAGTGCCCACTTAGTGTTGTCATTTAGCAAGTTGTTCTTCTCATTTATATCATTTTCGTTATACTTTTTTTTGTACAACCTACAGGTTATATTTGCTTGTAGTCTAAAAAATTCCACCTTGCTAATCCATATTATGCACCTTTATTTATCTGTGTGGTGTCTTTATATACCTTTGCTCAAAATGTGCTTTTTTTTTTTTTTGCATAATGTCATTAACACTATATGTAAGAATTTCCTTTTCATCTCATTTTTATGGCAAATTCTTTCTGCAATTTCTGGACATGAGCCAGCCATGTTAGAGTGAAAATTGGAGCTGTTCTCCCCTTAAGCCTGCCAATGTTCTCACAACGGGGAATATTAGTTTATAAATTACCCCAGGGAGAAACGCCAGTCACAGAAAGCTCAGGAGATCCACAGGAGCCAAATCACACCTTTCTGATATTTCACTTCTGTATGCGTTCACATTCAAATGTAGACAACGTTTACATTTAGAGCGGCATTCAGCATTATAAAAGACCTCTCTGCCTCATGCATCTTGGTGAAATAGTTCTGTCTGAAAAGTCTGTTTCTTACAGGCTACTTTATATGGTATTTTATTGGGGGAAAAAATCTAGCGGAAAATAAGCCAAACTGTCTAATTATTCCTGACATATTACCTATCAGAATATAACCATCAGCAGAGGAACAAAAGGCCAGCTTCTCTTGTGAAGTTTGTTCTCGTTGCTGGTAATTTAGTGTGCTTCTCCCAAAAAAGCAGAGTTTTGAACTGATGAGCATTTTGAGATGATGAGTCTCTGTCTCAGAAACTGACAGGATGATAATGCCATGACGTGGAGGGTACAAGTCAGATAGCATAGGCTGTAATGAGGTACATAAAAGGACAGCAAAATATCCCCTCAAAAGTAAAGGCTCTCAGACTGGAAGGGCACATTTCCAGGTTATTTCAGTCCGCATGAATCATTGCAGTTACACCAGCTGTGAATCTTCCCTGAAAGAACTAATAGTTCGATGACAATTGTGTCGCCAACTTCTGAGTCTTGTTTAACGTTTCATGTTTCCTATCTGCAGTGCTGTTACTGGGTGTTGCATGATTATGTTGTTTACGGCCCTGTCTTCTTCTCGGTGAATAAGCTGGAAAAGCAGTTTCTTACTCAAAAGGTTCAGGCCCACTGCCTAACGCAAGTGTCCTGGACACTTCATAGAGAAAAGAAATGGCACAGGCCGTGACCCAAAGGCCTGGAGCTGTAATTAGATTTCTAATTAGAGGATAAGATACAAACTCATACATTTGCATTAAATTTGTTTGTCAGAGGTTTCCTAAGTGTTTAGTACTTTCTGGCCTAGACTACCTCAGAGTGAATATAAAATTTAATTAGCTAAACTTTGCTTATTTATGCCTACAGAGCTTGTTGTTCTGAATTTCTTTATATACAGAATAAAACTGAAATGTAATTGCCGCTGGAGAGGAATCACACCAGCAAAACAGCATATACCCCTTCTTGTGTCTCATAGGCCGCACAACAGGGGGTAACATCGTTTAAACCTCGGTGGGCAAAAGACACAGAAACAATTGTCCTGCGGGGAGCAGGGAGTTGGACTTGATGATCCTTATGGGTCCCTTCCAACCTGAGATATTCAATGAATTCTGGGGACAGTAGACCAAGGCAGGTTTGCAGTCCTCTTTGTGGAACAAAAAGCGCTGACAGGAGGGAAAAGACACCATGAGAAACAGTATTTGTCAAGTAGAAAGGCAAAGAATTAGGCTGTGAGTTGAAGATGACGACAGGAAGAGTTAAAGCTGACTGGAGGAAGGGTTTAAGGGTGGGAGGGGTTATTATCAGACATCTATGTAAGGGCGATGTTCTTAGACTGAACTTCAAAAATACTTTGCCATTTACCTTTTTGAAGACGAACAGTTAATTCCCATTGATTGCATGCCTCTCCCTCTGCTCATGAATACTCTGTCCACCAGCTCCAAACCTGCATGTGTCTGCCCCTCCAGCTGACCTCTGTTCCTCCCTTCACGCCCTGCTCCTTTGGGGCAGTCTGAGGAGGACAGGCAGCAGCCTGGGATTCCTGCTCCTCAGAGGGTTGGCTTTTCTTCCCTGCTTCTCATTATCTAGCCCAGCCCTAGACACCTCCTAGGAGGGACAGAGAGAGGGTGTCCTGGGAGGAGCAGTAGCCCTTGCTACCATGCACTCACTCCCTCCAGCCCCAAGATGTGCTTTCCCACCATCTAAAATTGGCTCCAGGGTGGACCACTGCAGAAGCCGCAGCAGGGCCCTAGGGACTTGGGGGCATGTGCGGGAACTGCTGCTCTAGAGAAAAACATTTTCCGTGTTCCCTACGGACAGCTTTTGTTTGTTTATGTTCAGATACAAATCTCTTCAATTGTTTGGGAATGATAGGTTTCTCCCCTTGGAACTGAAAAACACCACCTTTGCGAGACAGGGGTAGAGAAAAATGGCTGGCATTCATAAGGTGCTGCTTGGCATGAAGAAAGGATATCGAGATAAGACAGTGCAAAAGAAAGGTTTCTGTTCTCCCCATTAAGGGCCTGATTATGCACAGATGCAGTACAGGCATGGGGGAGGTTGGGAGAGAGAAGGGGCTGTGAAGTGGCAGGATCACAGATACGTCACACGCTGTGGGAGTTTATCCACCAGCCTTCTCAACACCTTAGCAAACCAAGCTGGAGTAGTATTTGCTCTTTTTGTTTTTCTGTGTAGTCAGAAATATTTCATATTAAAGCAGGTCAAACATGAAGAGGGAGGAATGGAAAAGTATACAAATATGGTCCATGTTTTTTTATGACTTTTTCAGCTCTGCAGAATTCTGGAAAACAAGATTTTATCAAAACCTTAAAGGTCCCAATTGTTTGAGCAGCTTGTTAGGCAGATTAGAAAATGAAAGCAAAGAAGTTTGTAGACTATAGTTTTCCTGCTTTTGTTTTTGATTTTTATATTGGATATATGTGGCATTTCAGTGAGATCAGGTCTGTTTATATTTCTTTCTATATCGTAATAACTTGGGGAAAAAAAAAAGCTTAAAATAGTTATTGTGAGTAGAAACCTTGCCCAGGCCCCTGAACTGGGTTTATGTCTTGTTTGATAGAAGTCAATGGAAAACTCGTATCAATGTCAATGCTTTGGGTTTTTTTTGTTGCGTTTATCATGCCCAGATAGACAGATGATAGATAGAGAGCTACACATGCCTGGAATATTTTTTCCATGAAAAAAGTGACAGATATTAACAGACGCTATTACAGTAACAAAAAACTTCAGCACCAATTTCCAAAAATTCATGATGATTTCCATTAATCATGAATGTACAACCTGTAATTATAATTTATAGTATAAACATTATTAGAATAATAGAGATTTTTTTTTTAGATTTTTATTCCCATTTCTTTCAGAATTGAAATGATTAGCACAGGTTGATGGAATCTAAAAAAGCATTCATACAGTGAAGAAAAGGATCAGTCCCATGTTCTGTATTAAACTAACACAGATAAGCTTACAATTAATTTAGGACAACCCATTTGAAACAATCTATTTGAGTAAAAAACTCCTCCCTAAGTGGATTAATTGTCTTTGTTGCTCCAATAGCTATAGGATCCATAAATGATCCCATTTTCTAAAGGTTGCTTTAAACTGTATCCCCCAGATGAAAATACCCTTCATAAGTTACGAACCATGTCAATCAAAACAGCAGCAGAGTCTTTTCACGGCTGAATACAGACATTCAAAATCTGCAGCTAGTTCATCATATGGCAATTCACCCTGAAGACAGCACATCCTATCTGAGCTGCTGGCTCATCGCTGCCTCCCATCCGATGCCTGGGTGCTGGTGTCCCCCTTCACTGATAACGCACCGGCTGGTATAGGTCCTGGCCGAATCTTTCCGTGCACCCACAGTAAATGTTGACCCCAGTAGCCATCAGAGTTAAGTGAAACAATCCAAGGGAATCTCAGGTAGCAGGAGGTCACACGGGTTTCCTGAAACTTTGAAAACTTGCCTGAGCGTGGAGGCTTTGCAGTCTCACCCAGCTTGACCCCGAATGCCAAGTTCAAAACCCAGTGACTGCCGTCTTCACAGCCAGCTGGCTGAGCAGAAGGCAGAGCTGTACTCCATGGCCAAAATACATAATGGACTAGATCCTCATCCTATGTAAATAGGAAAATGACTGTAACACAGCTATGCCAATTGACTCTAATCAAGGCTCTGGGCCAAGAACTCAAAGGGCATGTCTACATGGCCCAAACCAGTGGCGTATTACAGGTCTCTGAGCTAGTTTCAAATACTTTCTTATATGGCACAGAGCAGTTCCATATTGTGATATTAACTTGGGTCCCAGAAGCTCCTCACATTGCCAGTTAACTTGGCTACAACACATCATGGTTACAGCTATGTACATACTGCTATGTACCCATGGTTTCAAGGAGATCTCTGTGTCCCGCCATGTTGCATGATATTGTGCCCAAAGTCACACAGATTTACCTGGTGACAGCAACACTGAGGGCTTGTATACCACCAAAGCAGCATGATTTTTTTCTTTTTTTCTTTTTAGTTACGCTTGAATAAAAAAGACTGAACACTGCTTTTGAAAGGAAAACAGTTTTGTCACGTTATTTTGGTCACGCTCCTGGTGGGAGATGCATTCAACTGCTTTTGTCTTCATTACGCTGCCTGTACCTACCCCTTGAATACTGGAGATGCTGGAGGATTTGAAATCCTTCTCACCAAGCCCAGTGACTAAAAATTACCATCTACTTACCTGAAATGATTCAGGTCCTTTCCTTGTGGATGGTTGGATCAGATGGACGTGCACAGTGCTGCTGCTGATGGCAGCGGAAAGTCCACAGATGGAATGAGCTGGTTGCTGACATCCCACTCCATCTTCCTGCTCAGCAAAACCAGCTGCAGCAAATACCAGATCATTGTGGGGAAAATTATATTACAAACATCTTATAAGCAGCAGTTGTAAATTTCTGTGATTTTCAGAATGGCTCCTTTCACAAGTAACTTGAGATAAAGTGTGACTGTCCCCGTGTACCTACTACACTGATGTGCAGAGGGTTTATATAAATCAGTGCTGGAGAAAGGCCTGTTTTAAAGTTTGCCTTCTGATCCCTTGAGAGGGAGCAATCCAGTGGGTTTATTTGTTTTATCATGCTCACTGCTGCTTAAAAGAAGACAAAATGTGGCAAGCAGCTCATTAAGAGAGAGAGATTGGATCTGTGTTAATATGCAAATGCTAATCCATTAGGACCCTGCTCATACACCAATCAATCAATTAACTCATCTGTCTCTGTATTGTTCATTATTTGAAAAATGCTTTTAATCATTTTGCTATGCATTAATTAATAGCATGCCTAGTTGAAAAGAAAAAAAGAAATTTAGCATTCCTTGGGGCTTACATGTACAAATATTTAGTATTCAGCTGTGATTCCATGATTAAGATGTATCATGTAGCCAAAGATAATACAGGGATTTACAGGAGCAGAGATACATGGCAATTTGATTTTATATCAACTATTTCATATATATCTTTTATAAAGCACTAGATACAGTAAGGCACTATCTGTAATAGATTTATGCAAAATAAATTCAGAATTGCAGAAAGAGAAATCAAGAGGATAAAATATATTTTTCCTTTGGCTATTTAAGAGGTATCTGTGAGACAAAGTAATAACAAATTGACACAACCCCACTGACTTCAAAATAAATACTACAGGACATACGAATTTGACTCCAAAATTCAATGAGATAGCAGTAGACAGAAATCCTGTTCTGGATGGAACAACAGTGACTTTCTATTAAAAAAAAAAAGAAAAGAAAAAAGAAATGTATCAGATGAGGAAGGAAATGGATCACAATAAGGGGATGAAAATTCTAAACTGGGCAATAGATGTGCAGTGGGACAGGCAATTTGAAATTGATACAGAGCTATGTGGAATTATTTGAGAATAGGATGAGCTGAGCTTCCTGAATATCCTCGAAGTCAGGCAGCGTTATGTTACAAATGCCATATGCTGGAGTTTGGGGATGTTGTAGAAAAAGGAAGAGCAGCAGTCAAGGTGAGAGGAGAGTGATATACATGAGAATTTAAACAAAGGTGACAGTTGCAGAGAGTGTCTGAGGCAGATTAATAGACAGAGGAAAAATAGGAGCTGAGGAAAGTTCAGGATCAAGGATGAAATGAAGGTGACAAAGAGGTAAAGCAAAATGTGAAGCCTGGTTTTGAGAGAGTCAGGAGTGATTGTACAGGGCAAAAGGATGTTTCTCTGCTGCGTGCAGAGCTCTATTTCTCTCCTTCAGATGAATATGGCTTTTACGCAGGTGAGCAATCCCATTAATTTCATTTTCTTTCATATCTGCCGTTGAATTCAGAGAAACTCTGTAGATGAATATGGGCTCACAGACGTAATGATTTGCAGGCTCAGTGTTCAGTCTGACCTAATAGCCAACTTCTAAGCTGCCCCAGGGCCTAATCCTTGTCCCCGTGTCAGAGAGGCTTTGATGCCCTGTTTGCACCACCATGAATGAACCGCTCCTCTCTTTCATTGCAGCCTTCTTCATGTGGCCATTACCAGAGTAATCTCTGTGTCCTGGGACAAAGAGAAATACATTGCTGCTTGAGTCTTTGCATTTTCTGCCAGCTCTGTCTTTAGTAATTTAGTTGAACGAGACTAGGAAGACCCATGCATTATGGACTGCTAATTCTCTGCACACATCTGCCTTGTTAAGCATGACTCACCAAGCTCAAATTGCAGAGTGTTTATCCATTTGAAATCCTGAAGCTTTTACTGTAACAGAAGGAAAATGACAGATCCCCTCACTTAAAGGGTTGTTTTCCAAAATGCTACTATACTAAGGATTTCTAGTAACATCACTACTTCCATAGATAAAGCATCAGGTTAGATTTTATTAGTGAATGTATGCTGAGCAATGTGCATACAGGGTTGAAATGCTATCTACAGTTGTGAAATAACCTTTATTTTTATATTGCATCAGCTTATACTCTTTTTTTCTTCCTGAGTTTTGTGACTTGTGTTTATATGTTCTATTTTGGGAGGATGTTTGAGAATCTGTTCAAAAGCAGCATGGAGTAGTAAAATAAGCAGAGGGCAGGACCTCACCATTTATAACTCAAGTCATGCCACTTATTTACTATTTATTACTCATATTATTTTCCCCTAATAATATTAATATACATTTTTGCTTCACCATGATGGTTTTCTTAGATACAAAAATCAGCTTGTCCATTTCTTGGGTAATGTTTGTTCTGAAGCTCCTGAAAACAGAAGCAGAAGAATGGTGCACAAATACAGACAAATGAAGGCGCTTGTTCAAGGTCACCCTCCAGGCAAGTAGTAGAGCTGGGAATAGAAAAATACTGATGGTGAGTGAGGACTGTGGAAATGCAAAGGACAAAAGCATATGTTTTATTGTGGGGGAACTGTTGGGTGGGTAAGATAGACCTACTTGAATAATTAAACCTGTGCTCTAACCTACTGTATGCTCTGTAATGCTCACAATATACCAGGCTTTGGGGGAAAAAATGATGTTATGGAAGAGATGGCAGCTTCTGAGCAGGAGCTGACGGCAGACTGGTTCCTGAGCAGATGCGCTGACTGCAAGGGCAGCTTCTAGGGAAGGGACAGTTCCCCACACTACACTTTGGGTGCTTCATAACTGTTCTCATATCTGAAACTGCTCTCTCATCTGAAATCTTTTAGCTGTTTAGGTTTTGGAAAGTTTTCTAGGCTTTCAGAGGGTAAGAGAAGAAAAAAATATTTTTCTTCAGCTTTTTCATTAAAATAACTGGAAGTGAATTTTTGCAAGAAATAGTATTTGTAAGAACATAGAACATCTTTATTTCTAAAAAAATACTTCAACTGAAAATTTTTGACCATCTCTAATTTTGAACATTATACAAACACTGTGCCTTTCCCTGTAGTAGGAGGTGGAGTTTGCTAGCAGCAGCTGTGGGGATGGTGTGAGTAACTCCTCTGGAAAATCACCATGCTAATGTGACGGGGAGTGGCAGCAAGATTTGGGAATCATTTTATTTATTAAAAGCCATCGTTCACTCACTGACAGGAAGGACAAACAAGTTATTGTGGCAATGGCCCAAGACGTGAAAGTCCTGGCAGTCACTCCTTACTCTACCTCTGTGCTCTGGGCCTCAGACTAAAAATTCTCAGAAGTATTAAATTCTGAGCTGTTTTTATTTTAACTTACTATCCATAAACTGGGAGCTTCAACACTTGCCTACTTCACATAGAGTATTGGGTGGAAAAGAGCATGCGATGTCTGTGGAGTTGTAGGGCCACAAAAGCCGGCAAAACATCCACGGTCCTGTTGCTAAGGAATATTAAACAGGAATTCTGGGGGCAGAGGAGATATTGTATCCAACAGTATCCCAAATTCGGGTGGACACAAAGGAAATGAATAAACTGGGACTCATTCATCTCAGTACCATATAATTTAAAAGATTTGGACAATGAGTTCTCACTGGGAAAGGACAAAAATCAGTAATGGAAGTTTTATTTTCAAGGCATTAAACAGGAAATTCCAAACAATGGAAAGTTTAAAACATTAAATCTAGCACCAAGACCATGAGTGTATTTCCTTTCATACGTATTTGTTTAGATACGAAAGGAGTGAAAAATATTTATTGCCTTTTCTTCAGTGGTAAAGGCAACATTTCTTTAAAAGTCGTAGGCATCTGGTCATGGGATATGTTTATACATAGCTGAGGCCAGATAGGCTGCAGATTTTATGGGTTTGTGTATGGAGATGCAGAAATCGCATAGCTCTCCATGCCAATCTCCCCTGCATTCTTGGGAAGAGAGAACTGCAGAACTAAGCACTTCTGACACTTGAAGAATTCAGCAAGAGATGTTCGCCTAACCCTGTGATTACTTCTATCTGTGCCTATAAACATACTGTAAATCATTATGGTATGGGAAGTTGTCTCCTTGCACTGATTGCAGATAACAGATGACATTTTAAACAAGAGAAAAATGAAGTCCTCCCGCTCCTGACATTTTCACCACTTCTTTTCTTTACTAATTTTCAATGTCAGAGACAGTTTGTGCCAAAGTGCTAAAGTGTTGCTTCCATAGATTTGCAAAGTGAATTAAGCTATCCATCCATCTCCTCTGAAGAGCATATTGATATGCTCCTTGCCGTGCGTGAGGGATGAGAGTAACAGCTTTTCAGAGGCATGGTACTGGTGATTATATTTAAGAATTAACAGTTAGGCCACTGGTTTTCAAGAGAGTTGTATCCTTGCTTAGATTTTCACCTTCTGTCTCTGACAAAGCTGTGACTAACTGTTCAAAGCTGAGACATTCACCCGTTAGTGCATTGCCTTGTACCCCAACTCCCTCCCTGCCCCCTTACTTTACCTCGCAGACCTGTTTGGCAGGTTTATTACCAGAGTTTGACATAGAAATCTGGCCATACACTAATGAAAGGCCTGCACCTTTCAAACCCAACACCCTTTCAGTCACCATAAACGTGTTGTCCCCAGGAAATCTGTCCCCAGCATGTTTTTATCTACCAGATCCATGATCCTCCATGAGTCTCCCATAAGAAATATGAAAGCCAGAGCAAAAAACTCCTCTCTGCAGCTATGCAATTGCTAGTCCTGAGTCATCAAAAATGAGCAAGGTTTCCTGAAACAGGAAGTCTTATAAAAAAAGTAAGTAAATAAGTAAAAGTGCACATGTATTGGACTCTTTTAATTAATTCCTATTTTCCAGTTTTATTTCACAAACTAGGGCTAGAATTTTCCTTGAAAAAAATGAAATGGAGATCTCATTATTTTCCCATGGCTCCAGGAACTGCAACTTGAAAAAGGGTTTCCCCAACACCTCCAAGGATTGCAATATCTTTAGAGATAAATTCCAGTCATGACCACTGACCTGAATGCATTGTTTTAAAAAAAGTAATTTATGCCACTATGCTCAGGAGTGGCTTTGAAGAATGAAATGCTTTTAAATAGACACAGGTGCTTCTAGCATTATTAAAGATTGTTTCTCGTAGGTGATTTTTTGGGGAGAACTAAAAATTGTTGCACATGACCACAGTGAGACAATATAGATGATCCATCTTGGACTCCACCAGCTAGTTCTCTATCAGTCCCACATTTGGGTGTATAGACTTTTTTAAAAAAACGCCAGAGGCCAAAAGCAGAGGGGTTAGCTTAGGAACCTACACAGCTGATCACTGGCCTGGGACTGTGCATGCTTGTGTCTGAGTCCTTTGACCTCAGGAGAGATCTTGCCCCCTCCCTCCCCCTTGTGCTTTATTTATCTTGTTTGTAAGATGGGGTTAATGACCTTGACTTCTTTTGTAAAGCACGTTGAGATCTGCCAATGAAAATTGTCACAGGAAGAAGGCTGGGATTGTTACAATGACTGTAATGGTCATTCCCAGGGCTTTGGAAATAATGAAGATAGTATTGACCCAGAAATAAATCCTTTCGCTAGATGAGCACTCATTGGGTGCAAAAATATGAATTGCATCAAATATCAGTTGCATCTCTTAGGTAGCAAATCTATTTCTCCCTTTATTTGGAGGTTAGCATCTTTTTCTGTGATTTCTAGAGGATCCCTCTTAGCAGCCTGTGCCTGCCCAAGCAAAATATCTAAACAGTGATGAAATGCTTTGCTGAATCACACCTTTCAAGATTATTTGCTGGGAATTAACATTTTGTCTAATTCCTTCGTGGAGCTACAGGATCCCACTGCCGTATTTGCACTTCCCTTCTGAGCCCCATTTGTAGAGCCAGCTAAATTGTAACCCTAATTCTTCTGGTGTGATCTAGGCCTTCAGGTCTGAATCTTATCCCTTTCCCTTATCTCTAATAGCCACAGCAATGCCATTTTGGTTAAGCACTTAACTTGGTTCCCTCTTTTTGAGTGAAATTCCCCCCTGGGAGCTTTGTGTGGTAGGGCCATACCACGAAAGTGTGAAGAAGTCCATGTGGCTGTGCTGCTTCTAGAGATGTCTTGAACAAATGTGGCCCTGAACCCAACTCCCATTCACTTTGTCTGCAGGTCTGGCTGCAGCCTCCAGCACAGATATTAATGTGTCTTCCTGGACAGTTCTCCAGGATTTGTCCCCACCATGAAATGAGTAATGTTTTGCCAGGGATTTTTAAAGAAAGCCAAGCCAAAGTTTTAGCATAGTTCAAATATGAAAAAAGTAGTAGGAAAAGACCATGGGATCAATAAATATTGTCAGCCAAAAAACCTTTTGCTTAAGAAACATCTCGGAGGCAATTACGTTGCTTAAATTAAAACCCTGTTAAATAAGAGCAGTGACTACAATGAATCAGTGAGAAGTCCAAGGTTTTTGTTAGCAGGTTGTAGCCCATAGCGACGACAGACTGATTAATACTGAAACTGCCTCCAGCAAAGGGATCCTGTGTCAGGAGATGAGACCTACGCATTAGTCACAGAGGTTTCCTGGAGAAGCCAAGAGCACTTTCAGCCGTGCAGTTTCAGTCTGACAGTGGGTCAAAATGTACACGCTTGGAAATGAAAAGGAGAGAGTTTCACCTGGCTTGGGAAGTTTAAGATATTAATATGCATGACAAGATTTGAATCATTTCAATAGTTCCCATCTGGTTAGCTACACAACAGGATCTAAGTACTATGCTTTCGAAAAGGTGTTTTTTTTGGCTTTTTAAAAAACATTTCCCTCTACTCTCCTTCCCTTCTCCCCTCTTCTCCCCTTTCGTAAATCTTTCATAATCAAGATACTTTTCTCATTACAATTGCTGTGTCTGACATTAAAAAATGTTTTAAAATTCATAGCACATAGCTTGATGTTAAACTTTGCTCAATAATAGACCATTAGTTTCCTTGATGCATGACTCGCTGAATACTCTGTACCAGTAAATATAACAAACTCATGATAATTACTATGTGTAACATGTTTGCATTCAAACATGACCTTGAACTTACTTCTCAAACATTTCAGAAATGTCAGCTATGATGATGATCTTTGTTCATTACCGAAAGGAGTTTCTGGGACTGAATTGTGTAACCCTTTTACATCTATTAAAAATGACACAGTAGAGCTATTTTTATTGTTTTAAACTTTTAAAACACTTTTAAATCTCAGTAGCCCTCCGAGTCATGTGATCCTGTGACCATCTTGGCACTTTTCCAGTCCAAATATCTATTAAAAGCTTTGATAAAAGAAACCTTAGTTTATTTCAGAAGCAGTGACAAGGCCAACCTGTACACTTATGAACACCCTGCTAAAAATGACATAGGCATATAGCAGTACATTTTGCGAAGAGGTATATAGTCCTAATTTAAAAAACAAACGGTATTATTTTGTGTAGAAATGAACGTGATCGGGTGTTCATCTACACAGGAAAACATCCACAACAAGTGAAGGCGATGCAGTGATATAAGCCCTGCCTTTTTAATCACCTGAGCTTGATGTTGATCCGTCGGTTCCAGCTGGATCAGCCTCTCTGCAGTGAATGCGATAGCTCAGCAGTGCATTCCCCTGCCTTGGGCTTGTCTCCTGCTGCGGCAGGAGGGTGTTTGGGGCACGGGACGGACCATTGCTTCCATTCTGCAGAGCCACAGTAGCTTGGTTCCCTGTCCTTGGTTTAGGCAGTGAGCTAAGGAGGCTACAAATGACCAAACAGTTCAGGCAACTTGCCGTGGGAGAGAAAAAATTTCAGCGTGCAATACCATGATGGTGAAACACACAGCCGCCAAAGCCTCCTGCCCTCTAGTAGATGACAATGACCTTTAACTTACAGCTGAGAAGTGACCCTCACCTACACCGTGTTCTGCAATCCTTTAATAGCTTTGCTCTCAGTGGAAAAAAATCCAATTCTCATAAGGAAGAAATTGACTTTTGTCTAGGAACTGGTGTGGCATAAAACCTAAACGACTGCCTCCAAGCCAGAACATGATACCATCTCAGCTGGAGCTGCCTGTATTCAGAGGATGGAGAGATTCCTTCCCTGCTTCCATCAGTGTGTCTTGCTCAAATGCTACATTCACGAGGAGTTAAAATTAGAGGGTCTCTGTCCTTGTGCTAAAAGCAGCAGCCAGTTCCACTTCTCTGATGCCTATTTGCTTCCAAAGCACCAAGACTGCTTATAATAACGAAGTGAAAGTGACACTGGTGCCAGTCATTTATATTCCCCTATGTGCATTTACATTCATCTTCTCCTGCGTCTTTCCTAAATTAGGTACTGTCCACATTAGAATTCAAGCCATGCCAGCCACAGCTATGTTTAAATGTGGTTGCATACTAGTATGATTCCAGCATACCATTTCTGACCACAGGGGAACAAGGATTTTTAAACTGTTGTTGCTGTTTCCCTTCCCTCCCAAAACAGTGTAAGCTGCACTGTGCTGTTGATGGCAGGTCCAGCCTCCAGTTGATGTAAATTGTGCGATTTTGGCAAAGCCATACGTATTTTGACCTGTCTAGACTCTGCTTCTGTTTCTCTGGATAGACTATACAGACCATGATTTGGTACCACTGTTATTCTGGCAGGCAGAAAACGCATGGATTGCGTTGCTCAGTTCATTACTGGAGGATGCTCAGACTTTCTGGGGAGAGACATAGAATAGCATAAAAAGAAAATCCTCTGGGACCAAAAGCAATGCATGAGAACTCTGTTAAACAGGAATAATAGCAAAAACACTTCATAGCATCTCAGTAGCAAGGCCATTCCTTCCTCTTCAGAGGTTAAATGCTGCAGTTATGGCTAAAAAAGTATTAAGACAACCCTTTGAGGAAGAATTCTTTACTCAAAAATATGCCGTGGATTCTGCTTGCTTTATACTACAGTTGGAAAATGGAGATTTTAGATAACACTGTGATTTGACTTGTATCACTCAGTGGAATAATGCACTAGTGTAAAATTGACCCATGTAGTGAC
The DNA here is from genome assembly GCA_013401315.1 of Balaeniceps rex. Lineage (NCBI taxonomy): Eukaryota > Metazoa > Chordata > Aves > Pelecaniformes > Balaenicipitidae > Balaeniceps > Balaeniceps rex. Next base: position 26,054 of record VYZW01053418.1, read on the forward strand.
GATTCAAGGCTGTGGAGAATTCAGCCCTTTAGACTTCTGTTTGAAGAGCCATTAAATGCCAGCTTTACATGACGTTAGACAAGTAAATGCACCGCAGTTCACAAATTAGCAATGCAACAACTGCATTTTCAACCCCTCTGATACAATCCGTTCCAAAAACTGAGCTCTCGGAGCAGGGATTGGGGCTAAAATTCATAAATCAAATTGGAGGTAGTCCACCAGTTTGCCTATTGCTATTCACTGAATGATGGAATAACCTTCCTCATGTGGAAATCAGGTTTAAGTCCTATGCTCATATGGGTGAAAACTAGGCTGTGGTTCACATTCAAACTCTGCTGTAGACCTATGTAGGACAGAAAATACATTTTTGATTCCCTAAGGTGAGAGATAAATTGCAATTTAAAACAGAAAGTTGCATTTTTTTCCGTATCATCAGGAAAGGCAGTCCAGAAATTGCCACAAAAACATTTCTGACAGGCTAGACAATGCAGTTTTTCAGATAGGAAAAATAAATGTTTATATCCTTAAGAATACTGTTTCTCCAAAAGATCTTGGAAGCTTTTAAGGGAAAAGTATCTCAAGTTGCAGTTAGGAGACTATCTTGAAAGACCTGGTACTTGACTCTTCTACCCAGGCCTGTATGTACATACGCACACACCACTAGCAAGTGGTGTAAAAGGCAAAATTAATTTGTCGAGCACACTGTTGAGTATGATGGCATTTCTGTGAAGAGGCTGAGAAAGGGAGTATTGGTAAGGGAAAGGACACTGCTTGTTTCTTGATTAAGGAGGTGGGTTTGTACCCAGGAGATCAGTCTGTGCAACAGACTTCGTAACTGGCATTGGGTAAGCCACTTCAGCCAGGACTTTGGGAAGCCACTAATATTGCACTTAAAACAGAGGCAATAAAAGCTGGGAACATAATAGCTTTTTGCCCCTGACCTATCACTAACTTCCCCTCTGCTTTTGGTCTACCACTGTCCCAACAGAGCATTCATCATCACGTGCCTCACCACCATTCTGCCTGGCATTGCTGATTTGAAGATTGCTTGCTGGTGGCCGGCAGAGATTACAACAGTCATGCAAGCTGAATGACTGCTAAGGGGCTGCCCGTGGTCACTGTTTTGTAGAGAAATGAAAGGAAGGCTGAGTTAAGGTTGGAAAATGCTCTTGAATGAGAAATATCACTTTTGATTCAACTATTAAGAATCTATTACTTACTTTTTAAGTAAAAAATAAAAAGTAAAAAAGTAAAACTATATTACTTTGTAAGTCTCGTGGGAGGGAAGCCTTTAATGGAAAAGTATCTCAAGCTTCAGTTAGGATACTATCTCAAAAATGTCTCAAGATCATAAATTAGAATAATCTAATTGGACCTACCTCATTTTTATACCAGCTAAGAATGTGACCCTCTAGATCTATCTGCAGAAATCTTCAGTCAGAAATTGTGCTTCTTTAGAAAGTGTTTCAAAGCCTCTGATGGGCTGGTGAATGGCAAATTTCAGTGCTCTAAGGCAGCTTCTTTAACTTAATGGAATAGTTGTGCTATTAAAGAGATAACAAAGTTTTGGTGTGGTGTACATTTGAGTACTGCTAGTTCTGTCTCCCTATAGAAGAAAAAAACTTTGTTTAAAGGGAATGGCCAAAAGCAGTAGGTGGACTAATTTGTGTTTGGGGTATATGAAGGAGTTTTTGTTTTTGAAACAGAAACATATTCTTTTGATTAACAGACTTTCAGTCTTCAAAATGCCTTTGCTATATCCATGTTTGGATGAAAAGCATATGTTCACCTTCTAATAAGCTGTTATACTACTGCTGGTACAACTTCTTACCACAGGTTTGCCACAGGAACCATGATTCACACTATCATGTGTTCTGGACTACTTAAAATTGCAGTTATTAAGCAGTTCTGAGAAAGGCAAAGCTCTTAAAAATCAGCACATCCTGCAGGGCCTCAACTGTTTTACAAACATGTCAGGTATCTCATCCCTGCCACCCACCCCACTACAAATACAGACAGCCATTTTTTATAAGGTTAGGTCCAGAGCTGCAGCCTGCAACAATCTCTTTTGACCCATGCATCCTTCAAAAACATTCTTATTTTTTCTTCCTTTAGTTTTCTATTTTTCCCTTTCACCTTCCAATTTTTTTGCTACTACTTACCACTTCGTGTTTTCACTTCCCTCATACTATTTCAGAGTCTTCCTAGCTCTCTTTTCTCTTTAGCTTCTTGCCAACCCTTCTTCCACTTCACACTTCCCCCTACACCCAACCAGTGTGCATCCAAATAGCAGACCTGGGTCCTACTACGACATTAACCAATATCCAACGGAGCCGGATTTGGGTTTCCCTTATTGTCAGTGTTGCCAGTATATTGAATCCAGCCATTTTTTGCCACTTTTGGGAAAAAAAGTTAGGGGAAAAAAAAGTTAGGGGGAAAAAAAGTTAGGGGGAAAAAACATTAGGGGAAAAAAAAGTTAGAAAACCTTATTGCAAAGGGCAGTAGTTTTTTTTTTAAATGGGTGTGTCTGTCACACTGGGGCCCACAGCTTAAAATAAATAAAATCCTGGGATGACTGTGCCGGCTAATTTGCGAGATAAGCCTTTTATGTTGGGGATTTTGTCTGGACAAAGTGAACAGGCTGGAGAGCTGAATATGCAAGCAAACCACTTACCATGCCTCTTGCATCACAAACACACATAACTAATACGTTAATCATCAACGTTCAAACACAGTTACCAGATATGATGCCAGAAATAACTTCTGTCTCTGTTATTTTTGTTGGCCTACCATATTTCTTCACTTTGGTTTCTTGTTTCTAACCCTCATTCACTTTTGGTTTTGAAATCAGTGGACAGAACAAGAGTTTCATAAAACCCTTCCTTCTCTAACTTTGCCTGTGTATGAAATATCCCTCTGATATGCCAAGCATTGCTGTTGGCTATTAACTTTCACTTAACAGACTATGAATTAATTTACCATGCTGACATGGGCAGTTCGAGGCACAGCGTGAGTCACAACTCATGTTATAGTTTGTTCAATTATATCCCAGTCATTTGAGCTAATTGAGTCAAATGATACAGTGTCACAGGACTTACTGTAAGTCCAGAGGATTTCTCCTTCTGCCTAAGCTGCTCATCTTCAACTGTCAACAGCTCACAGCATTCGGTGTAATCGCTGCCAGATCCCTGGCAGTGAAAACCTCCAGCAGCCTGCACCCCTCTGCACGCCCGCGGCTGCTCCGGGCGCCGTTACTTCTGCACGCGTTGCACGGCTGCTGTTTGCACACGCGTGTTTTAGCCTCGCTCCCTCTCCTCCCCCGCTGACCAGCCGCTGGGCACACGCGGTCCCCCCAGACGTGCGCCGGGCCTGTGGGTGCCCGGTTTCCCGTGGGGAAGCGCCGAGAGCCCCGCGGGATGAGTCAGCACCGCCCCGCTGCCGCTGCGCGCTCCCGGCCGCGAAGCGCGCTCCCGGCCGGCCCGGCCCCGGAGCCGCTCTCTGCCGGAGCTGCGAGTTACAACCTCTTGTGGCTTCACTCGGAAGAGGAATGGAAAGTCACGGAGTAAAACTGCGTTCAAAATGTTTTTTTGCTGAGCTTCACGTCGGTGCCCAAGGAGGACTGCGTATTCGACTCTCGCGCTGCCTTTTCCCATGTGCAATTCCTTCATTGGCAATGGGATCAGTCCCGTTGGACACCGGGGTAAATGACAGTAGCATTTACTCCTGTTTTGTAATAAAGCATTGCATTTAAATGGGCACGTTTTACTTGGATTGTAAAGTAATTTGCAGATGTAAATTAAGTAAGCCTCCTGTCAGCCCTCGGAGATAAAACAAAGAAGTTATATCCATTTTAGAGGTAGATAATCTGAGGCACAAAGAACTTGAGACAAGAAGCTTGGCTGCCTAAAATTAGACACCTCAGTCCAAACGAATAGATTGTGAATCCGTTACTCATATTAGAAGGCAGCTATTCCCCTCCAACAATGTCAGGAAGACTGCAGTATGTGAAGTCTTTGAACTGTGCTTCACAGCCATGCATGGTAAAAGCTTGGGGGGGATGTTTAGACACTGAGTTCCCAAAATTAAGCCTAAGGAAGAATTTTTTCACTGAGATTATTTTCAAGGGAAAATGTGACCATTAATCAAATTAATTGTTTTGGCTTGTAAAAAAATCAGTCTTTAATCAAAAATTGCCTTCAACAGAAAAAACTTTCCATTTTCTTTGGAAAAGTGATTCATTTATCACTCAAGTACTACAACAGTAGTTCATGTGAAATTATGAGAGCAGAACGACTATGAGGGTGCATTCTGAAGCTGAGTCCAGACACATCTTTCAGACACCTCGGTTTTGGATAAGGATGAACCCCAGGAAGGCTTCTCATGCAGTTTACAGAAACGTGGGCTGGAATTCTGCTGGGGCTTTCGAGTCAAGTTTCATGAAATCCTTGCCTCATTTGTCTGCTCTCAAACCATAAGAAGTGAGAGTCACTCACTAGTGGAGAGCTAGCGGGGTGTGGGATAGTCATGCCTCGGGGCAGGACCTGTGAGAGGTCTTAGAAGTCCTCTCCAAGTCCTAGAAGAAGGGATCTTCTAAAGAAGGCCAAGAAGAAAAAGTGCCAGTGGTGGTTTTGGCTGAAGGTTGACAGGCTGTGATGGAATAACCTTTTTCTCAGTAAGTCAGAGCCCAGAGGGATTGACTTTTCACCCCTACAGATGCTGCTTTCTCTTTGGAAGTCAAGTAGTGACTCCTACCAGCTCTTCAAACCACTGACTTGTAGAGGATTTTTAATTTACTGAAACAAGCTTAATTCAGTCAGGTTTTTTTCCTGGATAGCAGGAACTGATGTAATCCCTTTATAGTAGAACTGACAGTAAAATGTATCGCTGGAAAGAAAAGTATCCCTCCTGTTTTATTTCTGTTTTTAACCCCTGCTATAAAATAACTTTTGGTTTTATGCTTTGCTCAAAAAACATATAAGATTCACGTTTGGTGAGTCCACATATGAAAAGTGAAGCTTTTACCAGGTAAGATTTTCTCATTTAATTGCGTTAACTGACTTCATACTGGACTGACATTTTTAGAATTCAAAGAAGTCTGGTTTTCCAATGTAAAACACTTGAACAAAAGGTCAAAACAATGCAACATTGATTTAAATGCTACACAGGGACCATTTGCACGTCACTAGTTGCAGGAGTACGTATTAGATCTTCACTTCAGACTAAAATTTAAAATGTATGCAGATTATAAAGTGCTGGGTGATCTATTACTTCACCCTCTTGGCTGCATGTTGCCTTTGTGCCACTAGGCACCCGGGCACAGCAGTACTGCTGTAGCCATCACTCTGAATGGGCAGTCAAAGGAGGTGAAGCTGTACTCTCACACCAATAAAATTTGTTCTTGATGGACATCTATTTATGCATTTATAAAACAATGCAAAACACACATCTGTTGAAGCATTTCACTAATAGTGGGAATATTTATTGTGTTTTTCTGAATGTGATGACCCAATTTACACGTTGATTTGCTTAGCATCTGCTGTGATACTGGAGGAAGAAAACCCCATAGAACCACAGAAATCATAGAATAGAAATGTGCGTGGGAGGAGATCTCTGAAGGACATTCACTCCAATCTCCTGCTTGAGGCAGGCCTGTCACCAGCACTAGATCAAGTGAGCCATGGCTTTGTCTACCCTAAATCTTTAAAATCTCCTGGGATGGAGATTTCACAGACTCCATGGGCTGTCTTTTCTACCATTTCTTCATTTTTTCAGTGAAAAAAATGTATCTGTTTCACCAACCAAAACCTTCCAAGCTGCAGTTTGTGGCTGCTGCCCCTTGCTATGCTGTCCATTACAACTGAGAAGAGTTTGGCCCTCTCATCTTTGTAACTACTCTTCAAGCAATTGTAGGAAACCCCGGTGTAAATAAGGAAAGTCTATGTTACTATATTCATTAATAAATTTGAAAACTTGTATATTAAAATATACAAGATGACAGCTATTGGGGTGCAGGCTTCCTTTATATGAGCCTTTCTGAATCTCCCAGCTGAGATTCATCCTACAGAGGTGAGGTGCTCCCATTAGGAAGATGGTCCTGCAATCCCCATCAAGAGTCAGTGGAGTCTTCAGGTTGCCAGAATCAGGTTCTGGGGGTGCCTGACTCTCACCACTGCTGATGTTGGTTAACTCAGCAGCTGGGGACAGCTGCCTGAAAATAGGTGGAATTTGATGCTTTACATGTCCCATACTGTGTGGCCCATACTGTGTATAATATTTTTTTCTGTGTGGAAGAGGAGGGTACAGCTTATCCAGCCCAAAGCGTTAAAATAGCAAAGGGTAGTCTGGGTGTCACATGTTGCTATCATTCTTACCACATTAAGAAAAAATCCACAGTTTTCCCTTCTTATTTTCTGAATATTTTATAAGCTTCTTAAAACTTACATCAGGTTTTATTTCCTTCTAAAATGCGAATAAGATCATCAGAAACTAATTAGATCTGGTTCTAGTGTAAAACCACAATGGAAACTTTTATGAAATGTCAAAGCTGCCATAGTTATTACTTGTCTTGGGCTCTAAGGGAGCCAGAGTAGTTTCCAGGCTTTGTGTTATTTCTTTTCTTACCACTTCTTTTTTGCTGTTGTGGTTTTTTTTTTGTTGTTGCCTAATATACACAACAACGGTAAAATATAGTGAAAAAGACTATTGTGCATCCCAAACCAGGTATACCACTCTCACTTTTATTTTTTTATTCCCCAAACACTGACAGTAGTCCTGACTGTAAGAGTCATGAGCTTTGGGTAAAAAGCAGATGAGCACATCTGTCTTTTTATTTCACTCCAAGATATCTGAATAAATAAGTATGCATCCAGACTATCACAAATAGCTGTGCTGCTAGACTAATATTTCCATGGCCTCTCGGGTTGGTTGACATTATTTGGTTAAGGGCTTGTTTTTCTTTGGTTGGAAAATGTTAACTTGGAACAAAAGAATCTTGTAGGAATGGGCTACTTTTGACAGAATGTCGTGGTTTAGCCCCAGTGGGCAACTAAGCACCACGCAGCCGCTCGCTCACCCTCCCCCTCCCCAGTGGGATGGGGGAGAGAATTGGAAGGGCAAGAGTAAGAAAACCCGTGGGTTGAGATAAGAACAGTTTAATAATTGAAATAAAATAATAATAATAATAATAGTAGTAATAATAATAATAATAATAATTGCAACGAAAAGGAGAACAAGAGAGACAAACAAAACCCAGGGAAAAGAAAACAAGTGATGCAACCGCTCACCACCCGCCGACCGACACCCAGCCAGTCCCCGAGCAGCGATCGCTGCCCCCCGGCTAACTCCCCTCGGTTTATATACTGAGCATGACGTCGTATGGTATGGAATAGCCCTTTGGTCAATTTGGATCAACTATCTTGGGCTGTGCCCCCTCCCAGCTTCTTGTGCGCCTGGCAGAGCATGGGAAGCTGAAAAAGAAAGTCCTTGACTAGCCTAAGCACTACTTAGCAACAACTAAAACATCAGTGTGTTATCAGCATTCTTCTCATACTAGATCCAAAACACAGCACTATGCCAGCTACTAGGAAGAAAAGTAACTCTAACCCAGCTGAAACCAGGACACAGAATTTTTTCTTTTTTGAGATTTTATTGCCTTTCTCATACCCTTGATGAAATTTTGATTGAAGTGAGAGTGGAAGGATGAGCAATGTCTTGTTATGTGCTAATACTGAGGCATGAATTAAAGTCCCCTCTGGTTCTCAGTGGGAACCTGACCTATGTCTTGTGTCAGTGTCATGACCACTAGGCATTGGGGCAGAAGTGGTGGCGGTGTCTCTCACTTTCTTCCTAAAATTCCTACCCAGGCATTGGAGAGGTGATTGGAAGCTAGACTGCAGCCTGAAGAAGGGCTCTAACCACCTGCCTGTAGACTCCTAAAATCGCAGGACTAGAAAAGACCTCAGGAAATTACTTAGTTCAGTGTTCTCCCTGTAGATGGGATAAGCTATGTGAAGTCATTCCTCAGATGTTATTCTAATCTGTTCTTAAAAGCCTTCAATGTAGAGAGTCCACACCTCAGGGGATTTCTGTTTAAAGCTTTAAAAATTTCTAAACTAGAGTCAGTATCATAGTTTCTAAGTCAGTATCATAGTTTCTAATTTGGGGATTTTTTATTTTTTACAGGAAGTAAGAGCTAATGTTCTCATCGTCTAGATGGGAAACTGAATTACAGGTAACACCAGGCTGATTCTGATGATGCAGAAAACTCCACCTTCCCATAAACCAGCTATTCTACACAATGGATACACACTTTAATTCTATCTTAATGAAATAGCAACAGTTCACAAGTGTTGATGGTGTTTTCTGTATAATTAACCTCTATGTAGCAATTTACATCAAAGACAATAGTGCATTGTTTCCTGTGCATGTCCTACAAAGGGTTGTCTCCACATGTAGCACTGAGTTATTCAAAGCTCAACACATGGTTGCTTGTTTCCTATGATTCTTTCTAAAATCTTGCAAAAGATTCCTCACAAAAGGTGAAAATTTGCAAATAACTGGAAGGGATTTGAAGAGCAAACAAAAAATAAAGGAACAGAAAGGATTGTAGATGTTAGTCTTGCATTCTGAAATTGTGTTAGCTTTTAAGGGAAAAAAATGAGGACAGGTTGTAAATTGAAGTAAATTTCAGTGTCAGCAACTTTAATGATTTTATTGCAAATCTTGCAATTTTAAGGATTTGCTTTGAACTCAAAAACTCTGAATGCATGGGATTCTTTTTTATTTGTAGTTAAAAAACAAAACCCAAACCAAAAAACCCAAACAAGTGTCTGTTGTCAAATTGCAGTGTAAGATGAGAAATGATGTACTCACACTTTAGAGGACCGTGAAAATCATCAGAACCTATTTTTGCATTAAAAAAATATGGTAATTGCTAAAGTAACCTCATATTTGTTCAGAGGGACTATGTAAAACAGCGTTTACACCAGCTGTAAATTTGTCCCTAGATTTATAATATAAGGAGGAGTTTACAAGACCTGCAAAATCCAAAGAGTAAATTCACCTAAATAGTGAAGTCTTTTTGCCACTGTACCAACTGGTATTAGCTAAATGAGCAAATTAGCTGTTGGCATTTTACACTGACTTCCATCTGAACGGTTTTCTGGGCTAAATAGTGAACTCTTGCTGGTTTAGATAAAGCCAAAGGCTTTGAAATAAAAGTATTTCATTTTCTTCACAAGAAATTAGGCTTGATATTGATGGCTTAACTTTATACCTTCATTAGTTATTATTTTCCTCACTTTCTCTTCATGTCTCCCCTAAGGAGACTTAAAATACTTGCTGTAGAAGGATCTTCCTGATCAGCAAGTTCACTCCCCCTTGCCATACTCTCACATCATAAAATCACTTCTGTAAATCTGTCAGATTTCCCTGTAACTGATTTTTTTCTTTTCCCTACCCACTTCTCCTTATGGAAGTTTGTTCCTGAGCTCGGATGAGGTGGCAGTTTGAAACTTTTAATTTCCAGACTATGTTATTTCCTGGTCATTTGCTTCTGTGTGGTAGCTGTCATCTATCTTCATTTTGTATTACTACTTATCCTGACAATATACATTTCTGTCTAATGTATAGAAAGTGCTAAGACTGCTTGGGTTTCTCTACATTTGACTTTGTAAAAAAGTATGAGGCAGTTTTGATTATTATTTTTTTACTCATTAAATAGAAAATTCCCATGACTTCCATAGAATTCTTGATTGCTAGGAACTTTTTACCTGATTGCCTCACTTTTTCTATTTTAGATCTTTTTCTCTAACCTGCAAGAACACAGAAGAATGAGGTGTTTTGTGTAACCACACATTAATAATAGCTAGTATTGTAGGGGTTTTTTGGCTATGTTGTTATGCAGAATTATTAAAGGCCTTCAAGGTGAATGCCATCTTTGACTAAATTCAGTACATAACTACTGTCTTTAGTTACGCAGGCTCACAGCAGAACCCAACAGAAACGTAAGTCTGCATGAACTTACTGTTTGATAGCACGATCGATATAGCTGTAAGTTCAATATAGCTGTAAGTTAGGCTGTCCATTCCTCTTGGCTTTGTCCTTTGTCCAGACGAATCTGCACTTCTTCACAACAAAATAAAACCAGGATTTTCAGCTTCCTCACCTGGAGTGTGATCTTTTTTTTCTCTTTTATGGAAATAAATGACAATGGAAGGAAAGCAACTAGTAAAGAATCAAATCTTCTGATCACTTCCTAGAAAAGCCTTAATACAAATATTACATACCCCCATCTATGATATCTATTTGTCTATCTGTAGCTCTGCTTTGTACACAGACTTGCTAGTTTGTCCTCCCTCCCCTCGTGCTTGCTGTCCCCCTGGGAACCACCTCTGGTATCATTTGGGGAACTGCTGAGAATAAAGTTCATGGTGGTGCAGAATTTTGAGTCTAGCATATCACTTTGACTTGCACTACTCATAATCAAGGGATCAGAGGAACTTAATCACAAGATCCTTTCTCTTCTGCTTCTGCAAAGTCATACTTGCTGTGTGCATGCCTTTGTCTCCCATTGCTGTTTTTCCTCCTTCCCTCTGTCCTCCCTCTGCACAAGATAGACAACACATAGCTGGAACCTCTCATTATTTGTGATGTCCATGTTCTGTTCTTCCCTATCCTAATTTTGCTTTAAAGCACAGACAGGGGAGTGTTAACATGAAACGTCATAAACCTGATGTTCGTGGACTACATACAGAAATACTCTGCTGGGGTTTTTTTTCAGGTTTTGTCATTTGTAATCCTTAAAAAATCTGTGTCCAGGTCTAAAATTAGGTTTATTATTCAAAAGCATCTTACAGGTTCAGCTGCTGAATTGCCTTCTTGATAACTCTGTTGTGATTTCCCAATATATCATATCTTCTTTTAAAAGGGAGTAAACAAGCATTTTCAGGGCTGATATAGACAATGCAGACCACAGCAAGAAGTCCGTGTCACCAAACAGGAAGTGAAAGACTATTTTTGAAAATATCTATTTCAGAATAAACTGGAACAGGTATTTTTGCATAGAAAAATAGCAAATATTTTTACTGTTGTTAGGGCTTGAGGAGTATAAGAAATACTAAATTTTAAATTTCTTGTCTCCTGTATTGACTGTTTAGATATACCTGGGAAAACTAGTCTTCTAGTCTGGCCCCATTGAACTGTTAAGAACAAACGAATGCAGGCAAGAATAATTTTGTTCTAGCCTCAGTACACATGATTATTTATAATAGTTGCAGTGATCAGGCTGTGGTGGCTCAAAGAGTTACTATTTAGAAGGTAAAGCATGTCAGCTGTTTGTGTTAAGTGCTCCAAACCATTTGCAATCAATGACTAAAATAGTGCTTCAAGCTAACGTATTTCACTTGGGACCTGTAGTGGGACAGCAGCGTACACATGCTCACTTAACCGGGCTCAGCTAATGAATGGTACCTCATTAAGCTGCAGTCATTGATCACTTACAATATGAATGCATGGATGAAAGCAGACATAGTCCAGCAAAAACTGAGTTATCTTTAAAATCGCAGATCTGACTATGTACTATAAAATTGTGTGTTCTGGGATTTAGTATTAGAAATTGTCAGAAACTCTTTTTTATCCACAAACTTGAATACAAATAAGTGATTGTTCATTACAAGCCTTGGTTGCTTTGTCTGTTTTTTTCCCCTCTTTTTCTTTTTCACACTCCAATTATGATTATCCTGTAATATGATGAAAAGCACAATCCTGATGATTTCTACAGTGGCACAAAAGTCTTCTCCCTCCAGATCTATTTGTAGATTTTGCTCCAATGACATTTGAATGAACAGAATGCCTATCATATTCCACTCATTATTTTGCTCTTAAAAATTTTGTTTTTCTAGTCAGAGGCCAGAAAAATATAGAGATGGAAATACTTTTTGTTTCAGAAAAAAATTTGTTACCCTGATCATCCCATGAAGCAAGTAATAAAAAAAAAAAAAGTCAAAACTGCCCT